>JAFMOD010000419.1:2108838-2141338 GCA_019802435.1 Corydoras maculifer | reverse complement strand
CCAGGAACTGTGATATATGTATGTTCTTAACAATGAATCACTGCTGAGAGATCTATTGTTAAATAAGAGTTGGACTATTCCTCCATGTGAGATTTTAATCTAATTTAAATTGTCTAGTTTTTTTTTCCCCCTTACAAATCTTTACCGTGTCTAATAACTGTGAATGTAATGTTTATTAGAATTTGAATTCAAAAAGGGGGAAACAAACCTCAAAAGAGTGCTCCTTATTGTCCTCCAGTCTGTAGTCCAGCAGCACACTTAAGGACATGATGCTGCAGTCAAACTTGCCATTCTTGGCCGCCCAGTTGGGATAAACTAGAATGGTGGGCTCATCTGGGAGGACATACCGCCTTTCTCTGCGCTGTCGCTCTAGTTCCTCCTGCCGCTTCCGCTCCTCCTCCTGATGGAGACAATCCTTGTAAGGACAGCTACAACAAACAGCCTACAAGCTCAAAGAAACTGAACACCTTTTTATACATTAAAATACTACAGAACCACTTTAAATAACTAAAATCCTTGTCACTTAGTTTGTCTTTTCTAATTCATCATTTAACAAACAGCTTGTTTAAAACAGGGGGCTGTATCTGGAGCTAAAAATTATTCTAATTAAAATTGGTAAATAATAGAAAATAATAAAGTTATTCATGGGGGCAGGTAAATAACCAATAACCAACAATGTGTCATACCTGGTCCTGAGTCAACTCTGGCTTCTTAGAGAATGTTTTTGCTCAGAGTTACTCTTTTTGTCCTAAATGACTCTTAAGCTAAAAGTTATAAGTTTATTAAGAAACTCACTGAACATCATGTTGGTATTTTAACAGACGCTTTAATCCAAAGCGACCTGAGCACAGGGTTAATCACAACATCCCTGGAACAACGAGGGTTAAGGGTCTTGCTCAAGGACCCACACTGGTAACTTGAGTGGACCTGGGATTTGAACCCTCAACCTTCAAATTGACAGCCCAACACTCTAACCACTGAGCTACCTTGCCCTCTGAAAAGATTTTAAATATCTTTATAAACATGGTCCAGGTTTGTAAGGGCTTACTCACCTCTCGATCATCTTCCACTCGGCATGGCTCCTCCTCCTCCACATTGACGGGCTCAGTCTTCTCTGGCTCTTTAGATTCCTCCACTTGTTCCTCCACTTTTAACTGTTTAGTCAGCCGAGCTATTAACTGAGATTTTAATCCTTTGGAACTTAAAGCTCGGTTCTCCAACTCCTTACGCAGGTCATTCACCTGAAGAGAAATATACAAACAGCTGAATGCAAAATTGCACACCTGGATTAAAAAATAAATGAATTAAATAAATAAATAAATAAATAAACACAGATCATTTTTTTCTTTACAATACCTTCATGGATTTTGGATCAAGCTTAGACCAGTGAGTGGGTGCAGTAATTCCCTTTGAATCACCATCCTTCTCTTCTTCATCCTACAACAGGTTGAAAGAGAAAATGAAAAAACATATGTTACAAAGCTTCATGGGACTTTTGAAGTAAAAGTTGATCTGTGCAAGAAGCAAGATCACAACTGTCTCCTATTGTCTTCTCCAACTGAGGTCTCGATTGGATGATAGTCAACTTCTACTACACATAGAAGCTGTCTAGTTTTAATACAAAGTCCAAAACCCACCCATCAGCCAATCAATGACAGTTCTGTGAAATATAAAAAGATCATCAATGACAGCGGGACCAAAAACATGACAGATGCTCTCAGAGCCAGTCTCCAAGTCCATGTGTAAAGGGAGCCTATAACTACGTGACTTTCGAGCCTTTTTCTCCTTATAAACATATTGACAGAGGACCGACGACTGACCAACCTCGCTGGAAAAATCCTCATGTCTAGACACAGTCCGACCAAAAAATGAAATGAATTCAAGGAGGACAGACAAACAGAATTCGAGAAATTTAAACGTTCAGCATAAATTGACTTGAAAGGCAAAATTAAACATAACAGAACCACACCATCACAACTGGCTCTCCAGATTCCAGCTTGCCCTTAACAAAAGTGACAAATTTAAGTCATATTCGAAGGTGAAATATTGATTAGATTGTCTTTTGAAACAAATCTTTCAATGCATCACTGGAAATATAATTCTTTTTCTGATTGTATCATTACTTAGAACAGGCAGAGCTAGAATCTGTTTGACCAGTTGAATCAGTGTCAGAGTATGTCCTAATCTGTTCCGCTGTATGTTGGGTGGGTTGGGGTGACGAGTGCAGTGCTAGGAGAGCAACAGAGGAAGCAGGAAAAGATGGGGTAGAGGAAAAAAGGTGAGACACAGGGAAGGTAAAAGGGGCTTTTCTGATGTCTGTGATACTTTTGTGTTTGAGTGTTTGTCTATTCCTGTGCCTGTGAGAAGCGGAAATGAAAAGAAATGATTAGCATTCAGTGCCTGTTCTCCATCAGCCTCCTTCCGTTCAGCCACGAGTTTTTCTGCCAGCTGCTCCTTGAGTCCACGGGACAGTCCTTCCCACTCTGAGCGGGTAGGAAGACAATGCCAAACATCCGGGAGAAATAAAACCACTGTCTCCACATGTGCAGGAACTGTGCGCCCTTTGTGAGTCTCCTCAGGGCGGTGATAGCGAATCTCTGCAAAACGATACCTGTCGCAAAGGAAGAAGTGCATTGGAAAGAAACATTCTGTCAGATCACACAAGGCCCAACCCCAAAATACCTTCATACAGTTAAAGATCTCCTTTAACCTGCCCCCCTTCCCCAACTTTGTGGTAGTGGACACCAGAATAAAAAAAATAAAATAATTAAATAATTAAAAACGTTTTTTTGTTTTTTTTTAAACAGCCTGCGGAACTCCACGGAAGGTTCTCACGATGAACGGCAGCCATGTATTGAAAGGACAAAACACAAAATAAACTGAAACCACTGACACACCAACAGTTCCCCATTCCCATTCCTGTCAGACCCTGTTCCCACAGTAATTGTGAGTCTGAACTGGATGCTTATATACACCAGTGATGTGAGGGGAAGACAGATTCAGAAGCACAGTGAAAGCAAGTTAAATATATAAGATATTTAACACACGTCAACAGTCATTTGAAATAAAGTTATGGTGGTGACTCCTCTTCTGGCTCTGCATTTCAGCGACAGATTAAATGCATTCAACCACAGAAAGGCACAGCTGCTACACGCACTGGCAAACATATCGCAAAGTAAAGGAAAACACACACAAAATTAAATTAAACAAACAAATAACAAACATAAAAAGCCTCAGACATGTCTGCTGATGCAAACAACATTTTTCAAACCCATGCAGTGAGTAATAGACGGTTAACGTTTTTACTTTAAGTTTTGAGATGATGCTCTGGAGTAGTACTGAGAAATCAACCGTTAAAGACTTGAACAATGTTAGGAAATTTTTATCTACTTACCACTGGGTACATAAACTCAGATCAATGCCTGTCAAAGCCTTACAACAACGTATTGCTGTTTTTATAAGGACTGAGGCATCGTTCTCTGGATCAGCTCCATCCAGGGAAGGAGACCAGTGGCCACCAATGGCCATTGCCTCATCTTTGCCCCTCATCCCAACTAGGAACTGTGAATAGGCAAGTCAGGGAAAAAAAGGCATTGAGTTTACAAAATTAAAGTAATGCAGTAAACATCAGAGGATTAAACAGCTGTGACATACAGACTTAAGGAAAAGTTGACACAGCCCTGCCTAAATGACATGTTTCTGTATTTTTTTTAAGTTTAAATCAATTTTAAATTAATAAAATCATTTACATTAGACAGACCCCATTCCTCAGATTCATTTGTGTTGTTTCAGTTCAAACCAAAGAAATTATATTAATTAAGCAATTGTAATTGCAACATTATTCACTTTTCTGAACAAAGAAAAAGGTGCAGAGGTGTTAGATTATTGGCCATAATATTATAAATATGCATATTGTATGGAATTATTAACAATTTCTTTTTCAATTTAAACTTTTTTTCCTGATATGATACTGGTATTACTCCCCCAATATGTTACAATCAGTAATTTCAACTGTTGGTCATATTTGTGGCCTTTTAAGCATTTTAATTTGGAGAATCAAACAATTTTTCAGGTAAACATGATCAAATAGAGAAGTTAAAAAGGCCAGAGAGTAACGTTTGCTTCATGAATTCTGTGTGAAGACAAGCTATATTGGGACACATTTCTTGAGGTGTAGATGATGAAGTGCCAATAAATAATGACGGTCAAAAAGTATGATTTACTAAGGAAGTGTTCTCAACAAGAGATTAGTTGAGTGCTGCCAGTTACCTCTACATGCCAATGGCCTAATATTTCGACATTCTGGCCTTTTTTGATTTTGTGTGTTTATAGAACACTTAAATTTAAATTTTTTAAAGCAAGACAACTGAGAACACATTCTGAAAATGGGGCATACTTACAGTGGTGTAGCAAAATAACTTAATTGTGTTAATTTTAAACCTTAAAATTATAACCAAGTACATTTATTTTATGGCTATTTTTATTTTAGAGAATATATATACGATTTTGCTTCTCCTCACATTTCTTGTATCACTGTATAGGTGATAAGGAATGGAGCAGAAGCATACAAAATTACTTGATAAGATGATAAGATCTGAGAAATAAAGAATGTGCTTTAAGAAAAAAAAACAGTCGATCTGAATAGCGAGGTTGGCACAGGATTTTTTAGAATTATGTGATAATTAAATTAAAATTTTGGCCCCTTGTTGGGAGTTGGTCAATACAAACCAATTTTAATTATTTGTCCCTTGTAAAAATCTGGACCTAATGTGAGTACAGTGTTCAGATTAGAAAGTCACAATGAAAAAGTTCCAGTGTATACAATTACATACTTATTATTAAGCTTAAAAATACTGTTTGCTATCAGGTGAGTAGTGCATTGAAAAAGTAATAGTATGGTGTATAACTTTACCTTTATAAGGCGCGCTGGATGTTGGAAAGCGTCTCTTAGTTCTTGAGGGTCCTCAGCCAGTGCACAAGATTTATGATACAATTCATCCAAACTAGGATTGGCAAGAAGCATCACCTGAACCGAGAGAAAAAGTCTTAAACACATTAATCACCTAAATATTTTTCATACAACAGACTAGACCAAGATATAGTTAAAAAAAATAAATAAATAAAAAAGTTGGTCTCCCACCTTAGCACTGTAGGTGTGATTGACATCAGGAGGGTCCAGTACAGCTGTGTTCTTTACTAATGAGTCCACCTCTTTATGCATGATATGAAAGTTACAGTAGTTTCCAAAAGTAAAGGGACGTGATAATGGGAAGGCATCCACCCAGGTGAAAACAGCATCAAAGAAATCACTTGGGATATAGAGGCTTTGATATCTTCTTCGAAGCTCCATCATATCACAGTTAAATCTGCAGAGAATGTATGGAAACATTAAGTTATGATATATATATATATATATATATATATATATATATATAAATAAATCAAACACACATACCCATCAAGCGAGAACTTAGAGAACTGCACAGTATATCGTGGGACAACTCTGCGAGGCCGCCTCGGTGAGCGATCTCTACGGGGAGAGCGATCTCTTGAGCGCTTTCTTGCAGGAGAACGCTCTCTGGATCTCCTACGCTCTCGCTCTCTTTCCCGACTAAATGAAAGCACAGTTTCAATTATACTTTATCGAATACACACATGATTAGTACAGAAAATTCGTACAGTTATCAAAGATATGAAGGCTCAGGTTTATTGCATTACAATTAAAACAATGTAAAACAAAAACACTAATTTAACTTAAGGCAAGGCAAGTTTATTTATAGAGCACCTTTCATACAAAAGCAATTAAAAGTGCTTAACAGAGTAATAGAATTAATGAAAACCATTTAAAATAATTAAAATGATGTATTAAAAGAAGGAAAAATAAGAATAATATCAAGAAACCAGAGCAATAAAATGAAAATACATAAAAAGAGTAAAAAATATATTAATTGACTAATATAAACAATAAAAACCAGAAGCATTGTGAATAGTAATTTAATCTAGGCTGTAAGCCTGCTTAAACCGGTATATTTTCAGTCTGGATTTATAAGTGTCTAAAGTCAGGGTTCATCTAGGATTCTGATTCAGCTGATTCTATTGATTCTAGAGTAGCATAGTGGCCAAATGGTCTATGTTTAGTTCTCAGCTGGGGCAGGACTAATAGACCAGTTCCTAATGATCTGAGAGATCTGGTTGGCTCATACTTCCATAGCAGATAAATACAGTTTTAAATTTTGAAATCTTAAAACTTAAAATGAAATGCTTAATAAAATGTTGAATTAATGGAAACCAGTAAAAGATACATCCATCACTTTGATAAGAGCAATAATTAATTAATTAATTAATGAACTGATAACACTTTAAAAATGAAAATACTCCTTACATAGGTGTATCCAGACACAGGAAGAAATATTAAATTAGGTAAAGTGCAGCCACAGACCTTCGGTCATCTTTTCTCAAGATGAGCTCTGGTCTGTCATTTCGGCTCGGGAAGCGAGGAGAGGGGTCCACACGTCTTACGGGCTGTGACTGGGGCATTATTCGCACTGGAGCCTGCAACAATCCTCCTGAAAAAACTGAATCTACAAAGCAAACAGCAATTAGAAGGCATTAGTTTATCCTATTAAGTAGTAATTCATCAAATTCAAAGCCTTTTCAGAATGTGTCATACCCTTGGGAGGAGGCTGGGGCAAAAGGGGCTGTGGGGGATTTTGGAGCAGTGGAGCCAGAGTGGCTGCAGAAAGCTGTGCCTGAAGCAGTGCGGGAGGAGGGCCCTGGGCTGGGACACTAAATGTGGTGGGTGGAGGTAGTGACTGAATCATGGAAGGGCCTTGCTTCATCATGTTGGAGGCAGGTGGCTGGTTCTTAAGAGTGCAGAAAAAAAGCAGAAAAAACATATTAATAACTGGACGGAAAATAAATAAATCACCCTGAAAACTTAAGGTATTGGTAATTTAGTCCTAAAATTAATCCAGTAATTGTCTAAAAATTTGTAGAAGGAAATGTGTATAAGGAAAAATCTTAATTTAAATAAATTAATATATCCTTAAATTTTTAACCACAGAGCCGTGACCTGAAGTAGTTCACAGGTAAATAAGGGCCAAATAAAAATATTACAGGAGTAATATTAGGACTGCTTACTTTACTTTTAAACATACTTTCGAAAGTGATGTAAAAATACTTAAACAACCCATTTGTTTAGTCAAAAAAGGAGGGGAAAAAAAAGAAACAGCCCAGAAATTCATCAAAGCAGTTGTTTAATTTGACTCAGGAAGAAAATTCTTCTAAATTTTTTTATACGGTTTCTAGAATTCCCTTTACTGATTTGAGTATATTACATTCATAACTATAAATGAAGATTAGCTAGTTAATAAATTGCAACACTTATACACTAACCAAGTCCTGATCATTTGAGGTTTAGAAAAAATATGAAGTTTGCAAAAACCTTTGTTACTAAACATGTGGCATTTCCCTGTATGTTTTTTGCAAACTCCAATTTGGAGTTCTTATGCATCGTGAACAGTGAATTCTAATACCTTTACCCATTTTGAAGGATGTTTGTAGTCATTAACTACAGTTTTTTTTCCTTTAAATACTTTTATCCACTATAGTTATTTTCTTTGGCCAATCTATTCAGAATTAAAATATATTCAAATATATATTCAATTTCTGTTGCTTAGTAAACAAGTTGCTGCTATATATTTACGAATAAATAATTACATATACTTATTATATTTTAAAAAAATTAAAAAGACAGGTGTCTGGAAATAACACTATTAATTGAAATTACAAAAATTATGGGGCAGTAAAATATTGATAAAAACAAACCATATACAGAATTGAACGTGTTTAATGGTTAGAAGCTTTAAACTTTTGTCTTTTTGTGGAACCCAAAGTTTCTAGGGTGCTTCCAAATGTGATTGCTAAGGCACTGGAGATTTTACTGGCATGTTTGTATGTAGTTGCTAGGTTTTTTCAAGGAATGCAGTACTGGCTTATTAAAGTGTTGCCTGTTTGTTTTCAGAAAGAAAGAAAATGGTTTCAGGAAGCAGTTGCTAGGGTGTTCCAGGTGGTAATAAGGTGATCTCGTGCATGCCCTAAAAGCATAATTAGCACAACAGCAGCATTCTGCAACATCTCGGCAAAATTATATGCCTCCATCATAAAAAATAATAAGTTATAAAAATTGCACAGACGCACAAGGGGTCAAAACAGACAATAAAAAAAAAAAAATCAAAAGATGAGTCTTTAAGCTCTTTCAGGCCTAAATAAATAAGACATCCAAGTATTTACTTGTCGTAATCAATATAATTCCAAAATAACATGATTCTTTTAAATAAAGAGAAAAATAATGAATTTTACGTTTACATTTTGTCTTGAATCCACTGCAGAGTGCATGTCAGTGTAGCGCTGTACTCCTGGATCTGTGTAAAAGTTGGGCAGCTGTGGGGAAACCTGAGGTAAAGACTGGGGCACTTGGTGCTACATGGGAAATGAGAACATAGTAAATCAATTACACGGCTGTTGCATGATTTTTAAGCAAAAGGGAACACAAATTATACTGAATAAAGTTTATTATGTTAAATGAGTTCTCTCACCGATTGGTTGGGCAATTGAGGCAACGTCTGTATGCGTTGAGCATTCCATTTGAAGGGCATGTTGGGATTATAAACAGCCTCTACCAGAACACGGTCACCCACCTGTGGTGTTTTCCCCTTTACTGCACTAGAGAGTCATCAGAAAAAATTATTTTGCATTAAAATTTACATATACTATTATTGCCCACTTCAAAATTCATTCATCTGAGACACTGCACTAACTCTCACCTAAGCTGAAAAAACACATCTTCATCCACAAAGCCAAAAGTGTCATGCAGTTTGTTTACAACTCCTGTGAAGACACGCTGCTTTTGTGGCTGGGTTGGCTGCTGATGGCTGGAGCGAGGAGTTGGGTATGACACAGTGATCTGAGCTGTCTGCTGAGGATTCGACAAACTCATACTGGTTGGAAGAGCAACTGGGGGCTAGAAAACAAAAATTACAGTTGTAATTAAGGATCTTATTATTTTTGTTGACATAAATATGGTTTTGGTAACTTATGGATCATTAGCACCTCCTACTGTCTCTCTGACTTTTTCAAATATTTTATTTTGTTTACTATGAAACTCCTGGAGGAAAATCCCATTCCTGATCAACAAAGCTGATTGGCTGTGTACGAGTAACTTAATAAAGACATTGAAGAAGATATGGGGGCACACATACACATTTTAAAATCACAAGGTTTAAACTGCATTGATGCGTTATTCAAAATGTACTTTGAAAATTAGTTCTTTGCAATGTCATAATCTGTAAGATATATAAAAGATCTGTGAAATTGTAACTGTGACTTCAGAATTCTTAAATATTCTTTAGAATATTGACGATAAACAACATGCTTACAAGAGATGATGTTTTGTATTCCTTATGTATGATGGACTATCCGAATACCTGACTAATTTATTCAGAGGCCAGTCCTGCACACAACACATTCTGGAAGATTTCATAGGTTAACCTTAAGCTAGAGTTGATTAGCTAGATCAAGTTTTTTTTTATAGCATTTTTTACATTAGTATGTTGTCTGAAAGCAGCTTTGTCTTCATCCCATACAAGCAAGCTGAAGTGATAGAGAAAAGTCAAATTACCTAGTATTTGTTTTGTTTTAAGAGCAATAACAATCAATGCACACATGTACTTAAAGAAAGGTTCATTATATTGCAGAATGCATTACATTGTGTTATTTTAAAGATGCTTTTATAAACAGCAACTAACAAGCCTCCCTAGCGTAATGGTTGGGGTCTAAGGACAGGTAATACAGCATTCCTGAAGCAATTGGAGTTAAAGAACTTGGGGTTTGTCCCACCCTCCATACCAATAGCCCAACACCCAAAGCATTAACCCAACACACTCTATGTGTGTGCAACGAATAAATATTTTAAAATTAATATTAAATTAGGTTGTAATGTATGAAATATGCACATTTCACTTCTTTTCACAGGTAACTTAAGTAATGGCTGCATCAAAAAAAAACTTTAAAAAGGATAAAACTAATTAATTTGTCAGTGACCAAATTATTGCAGCTTTCTGGTACAAAATACAGATTTTCAAGATCGTTATGAGCTTCTACAGCCATTACACATCCTATATTTTAACACTAGATTTCAGACACACAGAGATTAATAACAAGTTGTCAAGTGGCTCTTCCATTAAATGTAAATGGTAAAGTTGGTTTTGCACTGAACTTATTTAATTAACATTATGTAAAATATTATCCTGGCTTACTTACTTTCAAAAATGCTTTGGTACATTACATTTGGTACATTAACTGCATGTATGGCTTAATTTGCTTGTGAGTCAGAGCATATAAAATCACAGATTTCAGCGTCTTGATTGAAAAAGGCAAGATTTGCATAAATGTAAAATGAACTTACCTGTGAAAGCAGGGCCGGTTGAGGCTGTGGAAGCTGTTAAAAGATAAGATTTGCAGAGAAACAGGTTAAAAAAAGATTTTATATAGGCCAAGAAAAGCAGTGGCCTATAGACATGTAACACCTATTATACACATACCACTAGTAACACTACAAAAATGGTAATTTTATAAGTTGTTTTGAATGAAGATGGACATAACTTGTAAGTGCATGTTCTTTAGTTTTTTCTGCTAAGTATTTAAGTATTTTTTATTTTTTTTTAAGTAAGATTATGATTGTATAGGGCAAGGATTTTGTGCACCTATGTAGACATGGGGGAAAAAATAAAAACATTACAAAGCCCCCGATAACGAAATCTTTGTGGGTGATGATGTGGTGTTAATAAGCAAAGCTCACAGCCTGATCGCTGCTCCCCACCTGGCAGGGCTCTGAAGCTGTTATCACTCTCACAAAGTAGTTGTCTACTGTCTAAATATTTTGTAATTGGTAACTATTCAAAATTTATTACATGTATAATTATCAGTAACATTATATCAATGACTATATTTATACAAGATGTTTGAATAATGTGTAATTTGGTAATGAATTGATTACCAAAAACGAATGAGATGTGGCCATTTTCATATTTGCATAAATGACAATTCTACTATAATATAAAAATAAATATATTTAGAAGAGGTAAGAAAATGTAAATTTGCATTTCAACAGCCATGGCAGGAAAAGTGCTTGCCTTGCCTTTAAAAGGTTTAGAACAACAAAAACACCACACCCACAGCTCAGAGACACATGAACTCATCTTATTGTACAACAAGATATCAAAATAAAAATCCATTTAGATGTATGAAGAAAAATATGATCAGCACACATATGAACCAGTGAATCAAACCAGTTGCAGATATTATCTATATAAAAATGGTTCTGTTCTATGCATTTTGTGAACTTCGAATGACCCGATTACATATGACTTTGTTATTGGAAAAAGGTTCAATTCTCATAATTTTTTAATAACCCCATCATGCATCATATAACACATATACATTGTTTGAATAAATCATTTTAACTGAAAATCAAATGACCAGCAGACCAATGCACAAACGAGCTGGGCATGTGTACCTGATGGGGGACATTATAGATGGTCTGTTGAGGTGCTTGTGGTGGGGGGGCTTGAGGTGGCTGCTGCTGATACTGCTGCAAGGCTGAATTAATCTGAGACTGAAATAAAATACAAATAAAACAGAACTGAGTTTCTTAATTACTTATATTTTGGCATGAGATCTGTAAACATGACATCATGCACATAGTACTACAAGATTGGGATGTACAGCGTGATAATAGAATGACAGAAATTCAGGATTTTTAAAAGCATCATCAATCTTACCTGCTGCAAGGCAGCCGCGGCAGCCGCAGCTGCTTGCTGTTGGAGGGCAGCTGTCTGCTGTGAGAGCTGGTAATTAGCAGCAGTCTGATTGCTAAGGGATGCCGCAGCCAGTGCTGATTGCTGTGAGTATATTGAAGGAGAAGCGCCCAACAGAGATGGCTGCTGAACACCTAAAGCTAGAGAGAAACAAAAGAACCAAACAAATGTGTTTAAATACCGCGGCTTGTCCTTATAGATTACATTGTGTTTTATATACGAATAACTCCAAACAGCATTGAGGCATTGCTCATGGAGCAAACTTGGGTCAAATCTAGAATTATAACGAGGAAAGAGTAGAATACAACCAAAAATAATAATATAAAATAAAACAACAAAATAACATTAATATTAAATTACACTGGCCAATAGTATCAGAAGGACATTCTTGGTGTGCACGGTACTCTGCTGACTTCATTTTGTTGACATGATAATAGATCTTAACCACACCAACTACAGTAAGGATTTTTTTGAGCAATGCAGTGTATATGATTATATATTAGAAATGATAAATTAATGATAGGTTCTAATTTAAATAAGTTAAAATTCTGAAAAGAAATACATTTAATTGCAACTAATATCGCATTTTGAATTAATGATCTATACAAATAATTGTACTGATCCTACTGCAAGCTGCTTTCAGTTTTTAATTCATTCATTATCTCCCGCTTTTAGGGTCGCGGTGGGGTTCCCCATGCCCATCCAGGGGAGAACGTTTCGGGCGCTGTTGGCAGATAGACCCAGGACAGGGCGCCAATCCATCGCTAAAAATCTGATATATAATGTTCAAGTTGTTTTTTTAACAAGAATCAGAAATTGGGTACAAACCGCACTGAACACATCATATCATATAATATAACAGTTCAAACGAAAGCAACGGTTCAAAGTCAACGTCAGCTTTATTGTCATAACTGAATATGTACAGGACATACACAGTAATGAAATCACGTTTCCTCAGACTCACGGTGAGGTAGAAGACATTATATATTTCACACATTAAATAGACATCTGTTACATTTAAGTTGTGAGGTACTGATTAAAAGTAAAGTATTCTTATGCAGTAATTGAGGTCAGTTGTTATTAGTGCAAATTAGCAAAGTTGGGAAATAAAAGCAGTGCAAATATAGACAGTGTTGAAAGCGACTAAGCACATGAAGTTGTTGGTGATGAGTGCAGGTCCAGTTTTCATGGTGCAGAGTAGTAATGAGTTTGTGTTTTATGTGTTTATGTTGAATGAAAGATCCGGAATTAAGCAGGTATGAGAGGGAGGAGAGAGAGCAGGGAGCGTGTCGAGTGTCCTGACTGCTTGATGAACGAAGCCGTCCCACAGGCTGAAGAAGCTGTGTAGCAGGTGTGTGGGATCACCCACCATGCCGAGGGCTTTTTGACAGATCTCTGTTATTATCATCTTAATATTATCTATAATATATTTTATTTGTATTTAATACAGGCTGCCTGTAAAATATGCAATGTGACTAAACAATAAAGCATGAGCTAAATGCAGCAACAATCAACAACAAACTTTTAAACCTGTAATCTTAAACATAGGTCAATAAGACATGTACAAAACCTGTGAGATATATGACCAACTAGTTTGCAAAAATTTTGTTGTTCAGTTGTGGAAACCGTTGTTTATAAGGGATTATAGTAGTTGTGGCAACAACTAATTATGAGGAATTAAAGTAATTGTGACCATTGTTTATAGCCATTGTTTAATCAAGAATGCATGGACACAAGTAAACCTATGTAAGGATAATGATCTTAAACACTTAAAATATTTTAAAAGAACATACTACAAATAATGTTTATGCTAAAAGTATGTCATTAGTAATGAGTCATAAGTGATCAATAGAACAAGATGGGAAAAAAAAAATTTAAACAGTAAAGTTCAGAGTGACCATACACAGTCACAACTTTAATGGATATCTATGTAGTACCATTTTCAGATATAACTTGATTGATGTGTATTACAGCAGCTACATAAGATTTAAGACTCTTTTGTGAGTAACTATACAAAGAAATGTAACATGCAAATGTGACCAATTATCAAAAATTTAAATGGTCAAAAGACAGAAATACAACAGCACAGCATGCTTCACTATCACTGTAAAATTAATAATGCTACTGAAAATCGATTACAAATTGAAATACAAAACTTTTTCTTAACTTACAGTGCAAACTGTTGAGGTCGATAGACTGTGCTGAATGGCCAGGCTGAGACACAGCTGTTGCTGCAAACTGTGCGGCCCATGGAGGGTTCTTCTGCCCACCGAATTGGGCCATTAAGATGGTTAGAGGCCTTTAGCAGAGGTAAATGGTTTCCAGTTGCAATGCTGATCTCACTTATAAGGCCAGTGTCAGGCTGATATCACCTTTGACATCTTATCTTCTTCTGGTAACTTTGCATCAGCTTCAGCTACAAACACCGTGGCTCAGTAAATGCTGATGTAGAAACTACAGACACAAAATTTGGCAAAAATATTAATCCATGCAAAGCTTAACACACCATCACAAAACTACCTTTATTTTACGATCAGCCATAAGTTTATTATTTTAAATGTATTTACTGAAACAAAAGTCAGTCAAAATCAGATAACATGATATCCTTGTCTTGAACATAAAAAAATTACAAAAAAAACAACTTTCCCCTTAATGGACAATAAATAATACACATTTACTGCACTAGCAGTAAATACAATTCAGTAAAATAAAGACATTTTCAGACTAAATGTGTTATATTTTATGGTGTCCTGCATTAGTTGCACTTTTTGTGTGTTGCCTGGTTTTATTTAAGCCCAGGTGTGACAGATTACAAACCATCCAATGAGATTGGGTTTCTGCAATAATATCTATATTATATGTATATAAACTGATGATGTGAAGATACAGTTTCTAGATTTTTTTCATTTCAGATTAAGGTGGATTTTAGTATTTATTTTATTGATTTAATTTCAACAACAAAAACTGGTCACAATCACAGTGCATTATGGGTCCAATGCTGTAGTATGTCTAAAGTTGAACAAACATTGTACAATCTGTGTCATTTTGCAAGATTTGCACAAACACACCTCATGAAACTTTAGTGCTATTTTAACACCACTTTCATTTATTGTGCATGAAAATAAACAAACAAAAAAAATAGAAAAAGATTAAAAATAGAATAGATTTGATGGCATGCACAGCCTCACTCCCTCCCATAAAATATTATACACAGAAGCAATGTTCAATTTACTGACATTTTTTTGATTAAGAAAGAAATATTTTTTGGGTAATATATACACTATTTTTTACGCAAGCATGTAAATGTATGTACATTTTTGGTAGACAGAGTCACAAAATGGTCTTTTAATTCCCAAATGTAAAAGGTAAGGAGAAATTACATATTGTTAAAAAGTTATAGAGATAAAAGTTTGGAGAAGGCTTTGATCAGCTGAATGTTAAAGCAATGTATTAGAAAATTTAGGTAATGAATACTCTAAGTAAATCTATTCTTATACTTTTAAACAAATGTAACTTTATGTGGAGAAATCAGACTGTACCATGTATATCTACATATGTGACAAATAAACCTGATTCTGATTCTATTCTCAAAATGTTCTCAAAACTTCATTCTAATTTAGAAGATTCTTGTTTGCAGTGTCTTCTTTGCTTAGATTCATAAAGGCATAATGTTTACCTATGATTTTAAAAGCAACATAAATCATGGAATAAAATTGATCACATTCTCTGTAAATGGAGAATTATTGAATACCCTGACATTCACGTTTACTTAAAACTAGAGCAATAGTTTCAGAAAGCAGACTCGAAACTGCTTAAACATTCAAACTGATTAACTGGAGTCCCCAATCGACAATGCAATTGTCGAACTTCTCCAAATCCCATACAGATATGAAGGCTTTCTCAACTGACAAGCCATATCTATTTAAGAGGAAGATGGATGTCTATTATGACAGGAAGAAATATCACAGCTGACGTAAGCAACAGGGGCTGAACTATTTATACCCAAGAAGATCCAATGCATAGATTTCTCGGAAGCTAATCTATTTAATTGTTCCAGAGTGAATTGTTAATTATTAATGTAGTCAGGCATGCGTTATAGTTTGGTTAAGCAGCAATGACAAACCTCACACCGGCTACAGGCTGTGCTTACAACAACGCGAATGCAAGCCAAATCATACAACCAGCTGTCGTTTCAGCTGGAAAACGTACATGTGTTCACTTATCTATAGGACCGAACTCAATTTTTATTGCTGAAGTCATACGAGGCGAGTGTAAACATAATGTCTTGTAGAAAACCGTTCAGGACAACGTTGTTAGCATTGTTAGCGTCGCTAGCCGTCTCGCGGGAGTGCGTGTATGCGCTGCACCGTGGAAGCCGAGGCTTAATGAGGCCACTGCTTATCTTCAGACCTCTGCAAGGCGTGTACAGAACTTGGCAATTACAACAGATTAAACGAAAATAACATTACCTAGGTAACCACGACGCAATGCAAACTTTCACGACAGACAGCTGAACGACTCTGTTATTGTAGCGACCACGAGCTCACAACTACAGGACTGGCGAGACTGACCACCGCGCATGCGTATTCCTACCAAGAGACGTCACACGGCCCTCGCCTATTTGTTTATAATAATATTAATAATAAAAAAATAATAACAGTAATAATAATAAAAATAATAATAACAATAATAATAATAAGGGCGGCACGGTGGCTTAGTGGTTAGCACGTTCGCCTCTCAGCGCTAGGGATTCCCGGTTCGAATCCCCATCTGGGTGGAGTTTCCATGTTCTCCCCGTGTCTGCGTGAGTTTCCTCCGGGTTCTCCGGTTTCCTCCCACAGTTCAAAAACATGGATCAAGTTAATTGAATTCTCCAAATTGCCCCATATAGAGTGTGCCTGTGTGAGTGAGTGTGTGTGCCCAGCGATGGATTGGCACCCTGTCCTGGGTCTATCTGCCCAGTGCCCGAGACACTCTCCCCTGGATGGGCATGGGGAACCCAACCGTGACCCTAATAGAGGATAAAGCGGGTGATAATAAATGAATGAATGAATATACAATAATAATAATAATCCATCTATTATCTTCCGCTTTATCCTATATCAGGGTCGCGGGGGAAGTTCCCCCATGCCCATCCAGGGGAGGGCAGATACACCCAGGACAGGGCGCCAATCTATCGCTGGGCACACATTCACTCACACAGACACGCAAACATACACACTCTATATGGGGCAATTCGGAGAACTCTACAGTGTTGCAGGCTCTACCTTTACTACTGACTTGTGTTGTTTTCCTATTTGTAAGTTATTTTGAATAAAAACTTCTGCTAAATGACCTAATGTAAATGTAAAGCAATCTCTGGTATGCTGGGAAACATTTTGTCTGTTTATCCAAAAGAGCATTTGTGAGGTCAGACATTAAAGTTGGACAAGAGACTTGCAATCTATATTCTTGTTTATTTCAAAGTTGTTCATTAGGTTTATTGTCAGACAATCCTTGCTTACTAAACCATGACGAAGAAAAATAGCCATTTCATCTTGCAGTTACATACATACGGTACATATACAGTATTGGTCTAATGACAAATCTTGACCTTCACAAATTTTGCTTTTTCAATGCCATCAGGTTCTTTTGTCAGATTTTATATGGTATTCAGCAATATGATTAAAACTATTCTTCTAACTGACAAATATATTTGATTTGATATGCCTTTATTATTCCCACAATGTGGAAATTCAAAAAGTGAGAAAGGCCAGATGCAATGCATTGGGAAAGAAGAGACAAGTAATAAAAAAAAAAACCTGCCCCAAACTATGATCCTAGAGGAACACAGTTTGGGAACCCAAAAAAAAACACCTTAAGCAAAGCACATATATAAAAAACAAACACCGACATGGTCAGTTTTCTGGAAAAGCTGCCACTTAGCGGCGCTCAGGCCCATCATGCCAGAATGTTGATGCACCTTTTTTTCATGACTTGGAACGCTGGATATCAGATTCTGGGTCAAAGTGGTGACTCGTGCTTGGAGTTTTGTTTTGTTTACCAAACCACTTAGCTCTCACCTTTTTTTTCTTTTGACCCATAAGTCATAGTTTTAACAAAATAATTTTAGCATAGACTCTATACTTCCTGCAGAATGTCTGTCATCTTAATGTATTTCTTGAAGAGGAGTGGCTGCTGTACTTGACACCAGGTTTCTTCAAACCGCCCCTTTTACAGCAGCTGATCCTATCCAGAAGTACTTGATCAGCCAATAATTGGTTGATTATACCTGAATAACAATTTTACAAACAGTGGGCTTTCTGCCTATGAAGCACTTTTGATAGAAAGCAATGCTGAATGCAGGTTTTCTTGGAGGTTACCATGATTAAGTAAAGCCACTGATTTCAGGAAACACCACTCATATACAGTAACAATCTTGTCTTCTTATTTGACCGTTTACTAAAAGGATGTTAGCAGGTCATTTTTATGGCAAGGCTGAAATAAATTGGAGATGGGATTTATGTGACCAAGTTGATTTTCATGGTAAGAAAGGACTTTGGAAAGGATTAAATGTATTTTAACAAGAATATAGTGGAATCACCATAAAAGTAATTAGCAAACATTGTGAAAAGCAAATCACCATATAACAGCAAAGTTAAAAAAAAACAATAATTTTAAAGAATTAAAAGTCAATATTGACTAATGGGTTACACTTTGTTTCTTTTATTATCCGAGTGACCTGATGGGAACATTTTTATAGAATGCTTTACAGTCATTAATTTGGAGTCCAAATGACTGACAAAGAAATTAAAAGAAAATAATTGAATTATTATATAATTGATATTACAATTTTAATTATTTACTGTTTAAAAAGTTATTTACTGAATTACTGTTCATGTTGTCAGCAAATCACATCATTGTCACTCAGTTATCCACAACTTACTGCATTTAGTGCTAGCGGGTAGGACGAGAAACATTGTCATGGACGTTTTAATTTCAAAACCATGGATTTTCACCTACCATATGGCAGATTTTACAGGAGTCCCACACAAAAACAAGAAACTTGACTTTATTGAACTTATCACTTTAATCTCATAATTTTAAGTACACACTGCCCTTTATTCTATGATGCTGTTATTTATTCATCATATTCTCACGATCTAATACTGCACTTGAGCAATGTACATACTATATAATTTATAGAGGTCATAATATATCTGTATCTTCACTCTGAACAAACTGTGTACATATACTCATCCATATTATTCAACATGAATACTGTATATAATAATGTTCATGTTTTGTCATCATTTGGACGATAAAAACTAGATCGCTAACTGCAAGCAGCTTTATTGCTCGGATTTACCGACAACATGACAGACAGTTAAGAGTTTTAATAATGCAGTAAATAACTTAATCTTAATCCATAAAGCATCATTAATCATTAATCAATCATTTAACCACTTTGAAAGTTAAGAACATAAAGCAGGAAGTAATTTATCACAGTCTATATGTGTATGTGTGCATGCGTTCTATGACAAAGTCAGAATTCTGAGTTGTTGTTTTTTTCTTTCTAGTGGTGAAAATGGGCTTCCATACTGTGTAGAGTATTTTCCATCTTTTACCATATATGTGCTGGATTGGGTTCCAGTGCCTCAACAATCCTAAAACAGATATGTCCAAACTGCACGGTAGTGTCCACCGCACTGTAGACACAGCCGAGCTAGGAGTCTTTTAATTTCTTCTCTAAATCTCCAAATACCTTCATGTTGATTTCATCAACTTCATCCACCACCTGAAATAATGATATTATAAATATCCTTTTCATTCATTATCTCCCGCTTTATCCTCTATTAGGGTCGCGGTGGGGTTTCCCATGCCCATCCAGGGGAGAACGTTTCGGGCGCTGGGCAGATACACTCAGGACAGGATGCCAATCTAACACTGGGCACACACTCACTTACACAGACACGCATGCATACACACTCTATATGGGGCAATTTGGAGAACTCAATTGACTTGTTCCATGTTTTTGGACTGTAGAAGGAAACCGGAGAACCCGGAGGAAACCCATGCAGACACGGGGAGAACATGGAAACTCCACCCAGATAGGGATTCGAACTGGGAATCCATCCCAGGAATCCATCCCAATCCATCGCTGGGCACACACTCACTCACACAGACACACTCTAAATGGGGCAATTTTTGAGGATTCAATTAACTTGATCCATGTTTTTGGACTGTGGGAGGAAACCGGAGAACCCGGAGGAAACCCATGCAGACACGGGGAGAACATGGAAACTCCACCCAGATAGGGATTCGAACCGGGAATCCCTAGTGCTGAGAGGCGAACGTGCAAACCACGAAGCCACCGTGCCGCCTATTATAAATATGTGAAATAAAATTAATGAACACTTAAAAAAGCAAAAAGACAGCAATGAATTTTTTAAAAGAAAAAAGAAGAAATTTTAAACGTACTTTTTGGCATCTGAGGCATATCAGTATTCTCACCTGCTCAACATCATCCACCTCTGGAATATAAAACTGCAGCATGTTCTGTATACCATTTTTTAGGGTAACTGTAGAACTTGGACAGCCTGTACAGGAACCAACCAGCTTTAGTTTCACAGTACCATCCTTGAAGCCTTTGAAGATAATATCACCACCATCCTCTTGCACTGTAGGTCTGACAGAGAACAATGCGGTAACTCTTTCTTTAAATTGCAAATAAATATACAATAATGTACTTTATTTGAAAAACCTGTATTATGACTGATCATTAAAACATTTAATAAGCTAATATAAATCAACCACCACTAATAAAAGACAACAGATAATACAGTCTTACTCAAAGTGTCTATAGACCAGAACTAGAAGCATACTGTTAAAGGATTGTACATGATTATACATGCTTTTTAAGTCATTTATCAAACGCTTTTATCCAAAATGACTTACAAATGAGAAAACAACACAAGCCAGTAGTTATAGAGAAGCCAGCTACATTTTAGAATTATCAAGCCTGATCATTATCATTATCGTTATTATTATTATTAATTGACATACGCAAGGGCGGCAAGCACGCTCGCCTCTCAGCGCTAGGGATTCCTGGTTCGAATCCCAATCTGGGTGGAGTTTCCATGTTCTCCCCGTGTCTGCGTGGGTTTCCTCCAGGTTCTCAGGTTTCCTCCAACAGTCCAAAAACATGGATCAAGTCAATTGAATTCTCCAAATTGCCCCATATAGAGTGTGTCTGTGTGAGTGAGTGTGTGCCCAGCGATGGATTGGCGCCCTGTCCTGGGTGTATCTGCCCAGCACCCGAAACTTTCTCCCCTGGATGGGCATGGGGAACCCCACCGCAATCCTACTAGAGGATAAAGCGGGAGATAATGGATGGATGGATTAACGTATGCATTGGTAAAGTTCTGTAACCCGTAACTATTGAACATTTTTTATAATTTGTCCATGTAACAAAATTATACAGTGTAATACAAACATGAATTCTACTACAAACTGTCTGTTAAAAGTAAAATACGAGATTGGGATGAAGGACATTCTGATACCAGATGGTCTTGTTCTGCTTTAAGTTTATTACAACAAAAGTTCAGCAAGTTTTATCTCACTCATACCATGGCCACTTGCCAGTGTTAAAAACAGAAGTCATGTACTTGCTTAGACAAAACTAAACTGTCTGGAATTCTTGTCCCACCTGCCCAGGCATACATTTCATAGGCACGCTAGATGCCTTTTAACTTGCATTATTAACTCATTAATTTTTGTATTTTTTTATGCTACTGCATTTTTCCATATTGCTTTATGACGGACTAATGTTTTCAGAAGTGCTACATAACAAAACTATTATTCATATTCCTGACAGTCTTTTATTTATTCAAGATAAAATACTGTCATTCCAATCATTGTTTAATTCTTGATAAGTTTTTGAGCAAACATATACAGTAACCTGGGATATGGTACAGCAGTAGTTTAAAAAATCTAGATAAAAAATATTTGCAGTTGTTGCAATAATTGACTATTGTTAGTTAATCTACTGTTTATAATCAATTTATGTTTATCTGGGTTATAATGGGCTTATGGTTTGTTGGTTCTAGGTTTCAGTCTGTGGTCTATGTAGTCACTGTTTTTGACTTGCTAATTCTTGTAACCCAGGTTTGTGACAAAACTGTATTGTAAAAAGTGCAATATAATTATATAATAGATTATTTTATATATATAATTTGGCACATCTACCAATCAATAACAACAAAAAAAACAGATCTTTGGGTCTTATAATAAATAAACATAAATAATAAACTGTAATAAAAATTATTAACATAATTAAAAATCAATTAGTTAATTTTAATTGATGTCTTACCTGATTCTTGTATCTAACAGCTCTTTTATCAGTGAAACAACATCATCATCTTCCTCTGACACACCTAACAAAAAAGGAGAGTCAGGAAAAATGGCTTATAGTCCAGAACAGAGCAGTGTTTAACTCCAAAATGATGTCAGTGAGCTGTAGGAAAGAACTTACTGTTTTGTGGATGCACTATTCCAGTTGTTACTTGTTCCCCTCGTTCAAAGAACTTTGTTATTATCTCACTCGCATCATGTTTAATGTCTTTCCACACCGCCTCTCCATCCTTAGATCAAAACCAAATTAATAACTGCAATCTTAATCCTTCCATTTGTGTAGTGTAGTGTTAAGTCAAATGTGTTATACTTCAGTCAAAACTGTGCTAAAATTCATGACTGATTGATACCTTTGTAAGTGTGATAAAGTCTGGACCGAAAAACACACTCTTCACCCCATGAACCTGAAAAAGCTCCCTGTAAAATAAAAAAAACTAAATATCTCAGATATTGTGTCCATTTGTATTCATATGACATCTAAACAGAAATGTTAAGAAAGAAAAAAAAAAAACATTCTGCATCGAAAGAACAAGGACAAAGTGTATGTAACAGAGTGATAAACACAGATATGAGCAGAGACAGTTGTGCTCATCTGTGTTTGCAGTAATCTATTTAACAATTCCATAACCAAAAGAAGTTAGTTAGAATTGTTCATACTTTGCTAACAATGAACAGTCTGCAGAGCTTGAAGTTGGAAAATCTAGGGTCCCTGTCCCCAGTACAGGCCGTCCAGGAAGAAACTTCAAACTACTGGGGTTCGGTGTTTCTTCTGTCAAAACTGACATCCATCGTACTGTAAAAAAATATATATATTGAAAATAGCAAATGAAGTAAAGATGAATAGAAGTATTACATTTTCAATTTTCTATTTATCTTAGGATTGAAAATTAAATTTTGGATCTTTAAATATCTTACCTGAGAATTTTTTTTTCTGTGACTGTTGACTCTGTAGCCTGTTCTTTTGACTAAACCACTGTGAGAAGCACTGATGGTTACATTTCACTGAACTCCTACAAAAAATACATGGATATTACCAACTTACACAAAAGAGGATTAAACATTTCAACTTAATTAGCTATTTGGGGCTTAAATTTGATATATAAAGATAAAAAGTGTTAATGGCGGGCACGGTGGCTTAGTGGTTAGCACGTTCGCCTCTCAGTGCTAGGGATTCCCGGTTCGAATCCCCATCTGGGGGGAGTTTTCATGTTTTCCCTGTGTCTGCGTGGGTTTCCTCTGGGTTCTCCGGTTTCCTCCCACAGTCCAAAAACATGAATCAAGTCAATTGAATTCTCAAAATTGCCCCATATAGTGTGTGTCTATGTGAGTGTGTGCCCAGGGATGGATTGGCACCCTGTCCTGGGTCTATCTGCCAGCACCTGAGACGTTCTCCCCTGGATGGGCATGGGGAACCCCACCGCGACCCTAATAGAGGATAAAGCGGAAGATAATGAATGAATGAATGAATGAATGAATGAAAAGTGTTAATGGCACTTTTTGGTTAATGACAATTGCATATAAATTTCAAAAAGTCAGAAATGTGGAAAGAAGACATTGCAGGGTTCCTTCTGAGTCTGTACAGGTTTTATTTCACACTCCAAAGACACAGGTCTGTTAGTGATAGCAAACCAATCCCTAGGTGTGCATGTATTTAATAACATTAGAAAGGATCCAGCCTTGCGATCTGAAGGTCCCCGGTTTGATTCCCAGTCCCACCAAGTACTATGGCTGAAGTGCCTTTGAGCAAGGCGCCAAACCCTAATTGCTTTCTGGGCTCCATGTACAGGGCTGCCCTCCACTCCGGGCACGTGTGCTCACTTCAGTAGTGTGTATATGTGTGTGGTTGACTGCAAGGGTTAAATGTGAAGGACAAATTTCTAGTGTATAAGCACTGTAAGCAAAATATAAATCCCTAAAATTATATCACTGAACTAATGATCTGGCCTGAAATATGCTTCAGACTTGTCAACCTATTTCACACTAAAGCTATAAAAAAAACTATACAGAGAAATATTCTGGTCATTTGGTTATTTCAATTAATTAATTCATTCATTCTCTTCCGCTTTATCCTATATTAGGGTCGCGGTGGGGTTCCCCATGCCCATCCAGGGGAGACCGTCTCGGGCGCTGGGCAGATATACCCAGGACAGGGCGCCAATCTATCGCTGGACACACGCTCACTCACACAAACACACTCCATATGGGGCAATTTCGAGAATTCGATTGATCCATGTTTTTGAACTGTGGGAGAAAACCGGAGAACCTGGAGGAAACACACACGGACATGGGCAGAACATGGAAACTCCACCCAGATTGGGATTCGAACCGGTAATGCCTTTGGTTATTTCAATTAAATGTTTTTTTAATTAAAGGGAATGACACAGTAAATATGAACACTACTTTATACATTATAAAAGGGAGACAATTAGCAAAGGGGTGCTTTTGGTCATTGAAGTCGTTTGCTAAGAGGATTTAAACGAACTGTTTTTACATAACAGGATTATTGTTTCAGCTGAATTAAGTAGGTTCATTTTTTTAAAGCGTCCACTATTAAAATGACGTACAAAGGTGTTTGTTATAACAAATTATTAACTATTTGACAGGAGCTAACTAATGACTCGTGTATCAGTCTCAGATGACATTAACGGCCACACTAGCTCCACTTTATAATCATTCCGCGTTCCGCGAAGGAAATAAAGGTTTAAAATGTGTCACGAAGCAATGTTTTGTGTACAACAAACCTGGAAGGAAGCGATACCGCATGTAGACGAAGCAGCTGCAACAGAGGTCTCCGCGCGGACGCCGCCATTTTTAATGTTTTGATATTCAGAACCCGGCGGTGCCGTGTTTACGTCACAGCGCACACTAGCGTACTCACAAGTACACAAAAATAGTATGTGACTAAAGCTACGTAATTGCTCGTGCACTGATTTGGCATACTTTTTTAGTAGTGCATTAGTTTAGTAAAGTTCCACAAGAAAAACTGTGAATAGTTCAAAGGAAAGGTAATAAACTCGATACGTTCATTGGTTAAAGTCGCAAAAGTGCACGTCCCTAAGAACACGAATGCTTACACAATTAGTCGTTTGTTCATCGTACAAAGTGCTTGCTGCACTTGTAACCCTGAATCTCGAACGTTGTGTATTTTTGAGATGTGTACGTATATGGAAAAATACAAAAGTTAGTTGATAAATAGACAGCAAATCCTGAGATAAGACTGAGCTGACTCAACCCAGCTGCTTTCTTACAGGAGGAGCAGTTATGAGGAGTGGCTATTTGGGTACTGAGAACCTTAAATCTAATAGAAAACACAAGAATGTAGTCTGGTTTGTGGTGAAATGGCTTCATGTTAGCTCAAGTGAGGAAAATAGGATTGCAATGATGTTGGCAGGTTTGACTGGTGAAGGTCTTGTTGGAAAAGAAGTATAAAGGAGCTTCTCGTCAACTCTTCTAAATTAAATGGTAACTTTTGGAAGAGACATGGGCTTTTGGATTATTTTACCCATTTGTCTCAGTGGCGTCTCATTCATTGGATGCTGGACTGTGTAAGTCAAAATCAATAGATATTGTAAAATATTGTAAGCAGATATTTCCTATCTTGTGATGGCAGGTCTTCTTGAGTAAGTACAAGTAGTGTTTGTATGAATGAATAGTATAGTTAACAGATTTTGATACATATGAGAGAAATGTATATTTCCATCCGAACAAACAATTTATTCATTAAGTATTCTCTAATTTAATAGCTAACATGCTACTGGGTTAATATCACTTCAGTATTTGGTCGTAAGTTTATTTTGTGATTTGGATTTTGGTGTTTAAACCACCAATATGACATTCTTGCTGGCTGTATTATTATTTAAGACCAAAGTTTGTTTTGTCGTGTTAGAAAGTGACTGAATCTGATTTCTGTTTTGTATGGTTTGTGTTTTCACCATTTATGACAATTGGATTTCAAATAAAATGCTTTGTGCATCATGCTCAACTCCTATCACTAAGTTCCGGGTTACTTATTAAACCACACGCCTTTATAAACCTTATGTGCTGATGAGGGCTTGGCATCGTGGATATAGCAATCAAAACCTCTTACATATGACAGGTACTACATTTGTAAATATGAATGATATGTCTTTTTCATATTATATATATTACACAGGTATGGACTTGCATTAAGCTTTCATCATGTCTGCCCACTTACTAACTGGTAAGTCTTAATTAGTTTGATTACCTTTCGGTTTGATTGAGGGTCAGCCTCATTGGAGAAGGCTTAAATTTTAACTTTTAAAACCTTTTACATATTCCACAGTTACCTAAATATATGTTTTAAGTGTTTAATCTCTTCATAGGAAATATAGTAACTCATGTTTATCAAATGAAACAGAAACATGCTGCACATGGCATAATGTACCAACCATAAGGTGAATCCTCGTCTTTTGAAAAATCTTTCAGATTCAAACATAAGTGTTCCTACACTAATTTTGCAACGGTTTTACATTACAGTGGAAGTGGAACCAATTTTCCTGAAAATTCTCTGTTTAGTGCTACAATCAACGCTGGCTCTTTTTTATGTGAGTTGGGGGGGGGGGGGTTATCTCTTTCTGGCAATTAATCTAAATTATTTAAAAAAATAAAAACAATTTGTAAATCCTCTTTTCTATTGTAGTTGTGGTTTTCAGTATATTTCATCATGCACATATTCTGGACAAGAACCATCTACACGCATTTCTCAGTAAATGTGCAGTGATCTTTGGCTGTGTTTCAGCAATTGGTGCTTTTGTGGCTGGAAACTGTAATGTAAGTACGCACCCTTTAAAATTTGCCTTGTGACATTAAATTTGATTGATATTCCTAAATAAACATGTTAATAAGCTTTCACATAGTGATCAAAAAATTTATTATTGGCATAGTAATTACTAAATCTAATAGAAAAATCCTTTACTCTTGGTTTGAACTTAATATCTCTATAGAAATTAATATATGATTTGTTTCCTAAATGCTTACAGATAGCTCTGCATAGTAGATGAGCATAAGTGTACAAGTAACAAACTCCTAATTATGTTGTACACCTGCAATTGTTGAGTCTAATTAACTGAATATAACTCAGTAATTTTTCAAACACTAACATTGTGTATGATGTAAATCCTGCCACATATTTTTCTGTGCTGCTGAGTAACACGTTGTTAGCTTAAGGCGTGGTCATACTGATATTTACCTGAACAGGTTTGTTCGATCCGTAGACCGTGTTAAACCTTGTTTTTGAGGCTCACTTTGAGGCTTTTCTGCTTTAGTACACTTTTGAACTTCACAATGGGCTAAGTAGTTGAACTAAGTGTGCTTGAAGCTGTTGAAGGGCTAAGTAGTTGAACTGAAAACCCAAAAAACATGCAGCCAAGTGGTAATCAATAACCAAAATCTCAGCGTTTACTGAAATCGTGTCTTTTATTATGTGTACACATATGTAAATGTGCCTGATTCTCAGTGGCTTATGAATGAATAGAATTACATGTTTTGTCACTTAACCTAAATTCTTTAAACAAAGCTGGTAATGTCTGTGGTTATTAAATTCTTCTTCTTTGTCACAGCCTAGAGAGCTAATATTGCTACATAACTTAGGTGCTGCTCTCAGCTTTGTGTGTATCTGCTTCTACACTGTGCTGCTAACTCATCTGACCTCCAAGTGTGTTCTCACTGGATTAGAGCGCCTCCTCTACCCATTGAGATTCATCTTCTCTGGGCTCCAGATTTTAGTCACCATTCTTTGTATCCTTTTTAATAAAACACAGTAGTAACATTCATATTGTGCCTAACAACACCACTCTCCCCTGATTTATTCACAATAATGCACAACCTTGAGTGCCTTATTGATTTTATAAAAATGGTTAAAAAAACAATATAATGAAAAAACTATTTGATTCATAAATATGTTTATTGAAAACAAAATCTTTAATAATATTCTGGTCTTCCACGATGTTAGCTACCGGTAATCTGGTTTTTAAAGTGAACATTGGTTTCTGAGAAATAGGATACAGGCCTAGTGCTCATCAGGAATCAGCTGTTTATATTAATCTGCATTCCCATTTATGGTACATCATCTAAAATATACAGTCAATCAGATTTAAGGATTGGAACTTCCAGTTTATTTTACTGTACATAGCAATAATACTATTGTTATAATGGACCAACATTCCATAGTGCTAACATTTCCTTCACCAAATATATTAATAACATCACCTTATTCAAATATATAAATAAGTCCAAATTGTCTGTTGTTGCTGCGACCGACTGAGATGATGCTGTGTTTATATTTTTTCTGAAATGTTAGTGGGCTGTGCTGTTATTGGTGGGTAGCAGCATTTCTATGCTTTTAAACACATAATTTGTTAGCCTGTAGTTATATAAGCTTTTATGTGCAGTTCATGGAGTGTGATTCATGGTATGATTATTTCTTTTGTTTTTCTAACCACTTTCTCACCAAAAAAGCTGGTTACTTGTGCTTAGTATAAAAGAACAACAGAGATTCTATCCTTGTGAATTATGCAGTCAGAGCTTCATTGGTCTGTAATTACAAACTGAAATTACAAACAAAATTTACCTCACTACCTTATTCTTTAACTACTGTTTCAGATTGTGTCTTTTTTGCACAGGATGATATTATTTATAAACATATAGCAGCTGTGTTTGAGTGGATACTTAGCCTCAACTTGGAACTATTTGAACTCAGTTATGGAGCTGAATTTTACTTTTTCTCCTCTGCAATGATCTCAGTACTACTTTCAAACAGAGATGAAGAGAATCGTCTTATTTTGTCCTGAGCATTGTGTTTGTATATGGTTAGAAATATTTATTTTTGATTTTCACTGATGACAATTAAGATGCATTTAATATTTATGGCAGGAATATTTGGCTTTTATACATTTTCATTAAGTTTTGTTGGGTAAGAAACTGGTTTTCAATAATTACTTGTTTTGTTTATTGTATGTTCACTGAGTGGCATAGTCACCGATGTAAAAAGGATTTCTGTAAACCTTAATCATGTGTTGACTTCGTATTTAACATTGTTAAATAATAACAATAACTGTACCATTGCAGTTTTGTGGAGGCTGAAAGAACCAAGTTATTAAAACATTTCAAAATAGTTGTAGCTAGAATAGTTAGAATAAATAGTATTGAATAATAGTTTAATGGAGGTATTGCAGCTCTCTATCAGAGCTTGAATAGTTTTTGCCTGGATGAGCATGGGCATTGGACATTCGCTTGAAAAGAGAAGCTTGGTGTTAGTATCATGGAATGTTCAGACTTAGGATCAAATAAAACTTTTATGGAATGTTGTCATTTTGATGATAGTTTAACTATGATGTTTGTGGACTTTGTGTCACTTTTAAAGCATATAAATAGGGAAACCTTTCATGCTCAAACCTATGAATACACTGTTATATAGTAAAGGTACAAAATCAGTTTCAGCATTCCATCCCATCCTATTTTTCATTTTTTAAATGTAGCTATAAGTCCATTATTCTGTACAAAAAACAAGTACAAATAAATAAATTATATGCAATGATGAATTCGCCATTGCCACACAAGTGCACTTTGTACAAAGGACAAATCCTGACACACTTGACTGCACTTTTGTGAAACTAATTGTTTGGATTGTCTATTTAAGTCACCCAAACCTCTGATTAGTTTCTCTACTAAATGCAAAAAGATATTCATACTGGTGAGAGTTACAGTATTTAAGTGTTTATCGTAGAAGCATGAGGAAATCACACAGGGATAACTTTTAGGCTCCAATGCCTAGAACAATGATCTACTTCAGTTCTGCTGATAAAAAGAAATTCATTTTCATGTAACGGTATTATAACTAAGGTATTAAAAGCTTTGACATATTTTTTTTTAATAAAGACCCTTTTATGTGTTGTCTGTTCTTGAGGTTTGAGTGTGATCACAGGACAAAATCAATAAAACATTTTTAGTGGTCATGCGTTCAGTTGTGATCCTAGATACAGAAATAATCAGCTAGTAGTTGGAACCATTTGTAGGCTCTGCTGAATTTGTATTAAACATCCTCTGGTACTGGAATCCCTAGTGCAGTTTACGAAGGTCCTCAATAGAATTTCATTAACAGCAGCTTTCATTGGTTATTGTTGAATAATAAATAGTTAAAGCTTCAATTAAGTTTAACAAAAAAATGTTTCATTTTACTTTTATTTTTGGTAATTTTAGCAGCTAGCCCCTTTTTCTGCTACTACTTTTGCTTGTGCTACTAGCAGCGTGTGGCATATGTAATGACATAATATGCAACAAACTGATGCACTGTGACACCTTTCCATCAAAACCAGCAGCTTCTTCAGCAATTTGAGCTGCGGTAACTCATATTTTAGATCAGACCACCGAGATCAGTCATCACTCTCCACACACATCAGCGAATGTTGACCCTGTCCTTCGTTCATCACTGTGGCTGAATTGGACAACACATTTTCCTATACTTCAGTCCATTAATATTGACTGCATTTACCTTCAGCTCATGTCTATAGTAGTAACAGGTTTGTGACGGTGACTCGACCTTTTGCAAACCTTCATGCATTTTATTATAATAAAGCTAATAATAAATAGCTACTTATTGTCCAATGGAATGCAAATTCTTACACAATACTCTTTCTTGCTCTTATTTACTTAAGAAAACTTGATTAAAGACCATAATTGCAGTCTGTGATTGATACAAATGGAAAAATTAATTTGAACTTTGACAATCACTTTCTTGTGTCTGTTCTTAAATATAGATACATTTAATAACAGAAAAGTGTAAATGACCCAGTTCCACCACATACAGCAGATTCTTAACATTGTGTTAGGCTCCCATACATTTTACACATCCACAGTTAAAACATTAACTTATATTTGTGTCCACAGCTTTTTTTATTTTCCACCAACAGCCTTTAAATCTTTAAAACCACCAAATGATTTATCAACTGCACAAAATTCGTCCATCCATCCATTATCTTCAGCTTTATCCTCTACTAGGGTCGTGGGGGGTGGGGGTTCCTCATGCCCATCCAGGGGAGAACATTTCGGGCACTGGGCAGACACACCCAAGACAGGGCGCCAATCTATCGCTAGGCACACACACACTCCATATGGGGTAATTTGGTGAATTCAATAGACCTTGATCCATGTTTTTGGACTGTGGGAGGAAATCCACACGGTCACGAAGAAAACATGGAAACTCCTCACAGATTGGGATTTGAACCGGGAATCCCTAGTGCTGACAGGCGAACACGTTAACCACTAAGCCACCGTGCCCCCCCCCCCCCCTTGTATGATTCCATGTAATATAAACACTTACCAGCCACTCAATTGGGTACAATGTCTTAACATCCATGGTTTAATTTGTTATTTTCAACTACCATATAGCTTTAATCATGTGAGTTATATTTATTTCACCCCCAACAGGAATTTGGGTGGTAGATAAATCGCAGTGGGGATCAAAGTTCCAAGTCCCGATTTGGGTGGATGTACATGTTTCCTTAATTTCATCCAAAAGTCCAAAAAATGGTTTCAGAGTCAATTGGCGGCTTTAAATTCGCCAATCTAACATTTGCCCCTATATAGTGTGTACCCTGCAATGGATTGGCACCCTGTCCTGGATGTATCTGCATCCAAAACATTCTCCCCGGATGGGAATGGGGAACCACCCTCACCCCTCACTGCCTGCGACCATAGTAGAGAATAAAGTGGAAGATAATGAGATGAATCTCAGAACTGCGATGACTTACATGGAGTGTGTGTGGCATTGAAATGAATGGATTAGCAACCAAATAAATCCAGCATCATTCGGGTACTAACAAACTGCAGCAACAAATGAGCTTATGTACACAAAATTAAGTTATCTGTAGAAAATCTGAAATTTTTTGTTCTTCAAAGAAATCCACACTGTTGTTTTAAAGTGGATTAAAAATATGCAACTAACAGGTCATGAAACCAGAGACCACAAAGAACAAACCTCCTGGAGGACATGCAAACTACAGTGGGTTGCAAAAGTATTCATACCCCTTGAACTTTGCCATATTTTGTCACATTACAACCACAAACATAAATATATTTCACTGGAATTTAATGTGAAAGACCAACACAAAGTGGTATACAATTGTGAAGTGGAATGAAAGTTATACATGAATCAACAATTTTTTTACAAATAAAAAACTGAAAAGTGTGATGTGCAAAATTATTCAGCCCCCTTT
>JAFMOD010000419.1:2074943-2095953 GCA_019802435.1 Corydoras maculifer | reverse complement strand
CGGGTTCTCCGGTTTCCTCCCACAGTCCAAAAACATGGATCAAGTTAATTGAGTTCTCAAAATTGCCCTGTTTAGAGTGTGTCTGTGTGAGTGAGTGTGTGCCCAGCGATGGATTGGCGCCCTGTCCTGGGTGTATCTGCCCAGCGCCCGAGATGTTCTCCCCTGGATGGGCATGGGGAACCCCACCGCGACCCTAATAGAGGATAAGCGGAAGATAATGAATGAATGAATGAATGAATTATTTAGTTTGTTTGATGTTTATAAAAGAGATGTGAAAGAGTGTTTTGAGTTGTTTTTATCAAGATGCCAAATGAAGTTTGTTTATTTAGACCTTTGCTCTAAATGACACCATAGTTTCTTCTTGGATATTTATCCCCAGATAAATATGACAAAAACATAGCTATTGATCTTTCCAGCAAACGACTTAATTATCACAATCTTTTTAAAAAAATTTTTTATCAAACACCATTACAAAAATCACTCAGCTATTGAGATGCAGCTAAAAGTAATTGGTCACTTAATTTAGTTAATTTATTTTAACCTCAAGTAAAGCAAACCATTTGTGATTAAGCGAGCTACTCAAGTGTAAATCTAAAAATTTATCATCTTTTTATTATCATCAAAAGCGGCACGGTGGCTTAGTGGTTAGCACGTTCGCCTCTCAGCGCTAGGGATTCCCGGTTCGAATCCCCATCTGGGTGGAGTTTCCATGTTCTCCCCGTGTCTGCGTGGGTTTCCTCCGAGTTCTCCGGTTTTCTCCCACAGTCCAAAAACATGGAACAAGTTAATTGAATTCTCAAAATTGCCCCCTATAGAGTGTGTCTATGTGAGTGAGTGTGTGCCCAGCGATGGATTGGCGCCCTGTCCTGGGTCTATCTGCCCAGCGCCCGAGATGTTCTCCCCTGGATGGGCATGGGGAACCCCACCGCGACCCTAATAGAGGATAAGCGGAAGATAATGAATGAATGAAGGATTATCATCATGCTACTGCAATGCGTTCCTTGCTGGGCTTTAACCCTTAAAATCATTCCTCTGTAGCTGATCCAAAACTCTGCGGCACACTGAAGGTTCAACCAACTTTTTTTATAAACTTTTCATAAACTCATTTTATTAACTCATTTCATTTCAAATTTCATAAGTATTAATTACCTACAATGATTGTTTTATATTAAAAACATCCTGGCTTGTCCATCTGAACTTTGGCAAACTAAAATGTTTATTATTTTGGACAACATTGGCCTGCTCCTTGCAACCCTGCCATATACACAATTGTTTCTTGGTGTTCTCTCGATGGTGGACTCATAAGCATTACCATCAGCCAAGGTGATTTAATTTACAAGTTAACATAGGTTCCTAATATATGCTGTGCCATTGTTCTGACTGGTGGCATCAAAACCCATTAGAGATGATTTTGTAACCTTTACCAGCCTCTTTTACTTCTGAAGTCCTTAAAAAATTTATTGAAGAGATTAATCTTTTATTGATTGACGGGTGAAGTTCAAGTTTTTTCTATGATCCCTGTAAATAGATTATTAAGAAACACATTACTTTTTTTGAATATTCAACCTGATCTCAATAGGGAGATTAACTTCAGATGTGCATAGACTATGTTTTGCAGAGCTGAACTACCAAAGTTCACAGACAAATTAAAACATCATACAGCCATTTGCAGGGAGTCACTAATGTTCATCTCTGCATACTCTAAATAAAACAAGTTCAGGTTCCTGAAACAAGTTCTGGTTCCTGAACCATTCTTTTCTGTTTTGAAACATCATCAAACCTTTAATCCTATCAATTCTTAATCATTTGCCTGGTGAGGATTGTGTATCTTGTGTTTCTAACATAAATAAATACAAATTTGTTCTCTCAAGGCAGTCAAAGGTTTTAAAAATTTTAAATTTCTTTCTTTATCTTATAAAATAAGAATATATTATACATTTTTTGAAAACATTATTTTGGTGTCACTAATGTTCCTCTCTGCATTTCACAACAACCTCACAAAAACCATCACACGATGAACAATCTTCATCTTACATGAATGAAATTGTCATCATAATAATGCAAAAAAATGTATTTGTAACTTGGTAACCACCAAGTTGTCTATTAAAATGTCTAATGTTTGCATTACTTAACAATTTAATAGTGATACATTCATTCAGTGTACATCATTATTGTATGATGTACACTGGACTACTTTACTGTTTGCAGTTATATTTGAATACATTCTTATAAACAAGTTATATTCTGTTTTTTGGTTTTCATGTTTTACACCTGTCAATACATTAATACAAACCATATTCATGTTTCTTTAAAAAGGTATAACAGAATTATGACAGTGATGCAATCTGCTCTTTATATCTAAAAATAATTTTTACTTTGGTACATTATATATTGTTATTCTGCATGTAGCGCATTTGTTTCACAGATATAAGCATTCAAATTCAGAAAAAAAGCTTTAATTAAAAATACACAGAACATTACCATATTACCATGACACATTTGTGTCTTCCTCTAATGGCAAAACACATTTTGTTTTTATAGGACAACCCTTTGTTATAAAAAAAACAAAAACCCTATACATACAACATAAATACTCATATAAGAAAGGTTTTATTCGCCTGAAAAGGCGCTTGTCCCATGGACACAACAGATGGTAAAGCCTTATTAAGCATAATACAATTTTTTTTTTATAAGTAAGCACCTTATGGACTACAACCTGCAAGAACAAGGGTTCTAAGACTGCACACACTAATACCTATCGAAAATTGCAGAAGTGCTCCAGTGTGTAATTCTAGAATATACTTGACTCTCAACTTAGTTCTGAAATACAACTTCTTATTAAACATTCTGTTTAATGTAATGGGGCAAAGTTAGACATTTCCCACAATTCACTTTAAGTGGTAAGATAAAGCATTATTTATTCAAAATAAACACTATTAATCAATACAAAATAAAATGATCTATTACCTCAGGTGAATGTATAATAAGATTTCTAAAAAGCACCACGGAAAAACATACAGTAAACTCGTTTAGCACTTGCTGTACACAATATTACATCTTCTCTTATAAAAAGGCTGCTTTCAAGTCATGTTTAAACTTGGAGTTGAAGTCGAAAAACAGGGACATCAATAATCATTTTCTCACAAATGCTTCGATTATAAAATCTGACACATTATTAAAATGCAGCATATAATTTCCCCTTGACTATTGCTTGTGAAGCCTGGTTTGACAGGGACAGCATATATACAGAAATCATAAACGAAAACTGTGCAGACAAGACATTTTAAAAGTCAAGCTTTTCCAAAGTGCTTTTCAAAACAATGCCAAGTGTAATGGGATTTTTCAGAGTCTCTGTACCTTCATTACCAATATCGACATGTGATTAAAAACCCAATGCTACATGATCAAATCCAACAATCTGAAGTGTCACAAGAGTCATGTCAAAATTCCATAATGTAATTGTGTAGTCACGGCTTCAATGGCACCAAAAGCAGTAACTACTATATATCTGACATGCGAGCACCAAGCTGAGGCAAAAACAATAGAATTCACATTTTACACAATGCCAATTCTGAGTGTTCACGACCACCCTACTTTTCAAGCTGACACCGTCATATTGCAGTAAACAGGCTTAAACTTCAAATTAAATACCAATAGTTGTGAAAACTAAATAAATAGTTACATCCTCTAACCACTACCTTTAAAACCAGTTTTCTTAGCAGTTGTGAGCACCATCTCTTTACAATATAAAATAAAACTGTCAAGTATACATACTAAAACTCACAGTTAAAACTGACCCATAGTGATCAGCATCATAAAAAGTTTAGATAAACAGTTCAAAGAGGGAAGTGTCAGGAAACAGGTGTGTGGTTGGGAGAAAGAAAGAGCTTGATGAGGTAAGGCAATAAACATGTCACGGTCACATCCAGCGGTTATAAGGTCCAGTGACATGTGTAAGGGCATATGGGGCTGAAGTGATGATGCCATCCCTTGTAGCTGTGAGAGACTGGCGAGTAGGAATCTGGAGTTTCTCCCTCTCATCTTCCTGTCCGACATCTTCCTCCTCGCTTTCTGTTTCTCTGTTGGACGTCATGACCTTCCCAGCAGTGGGTGTTTCGACATTTTTGGATTCGAATTCTAGGCGCTCTGTCTGTTCCTCTTTTTCTTTTGCCTTCTCGGCCATCTTGGCTGACCACTGGAGCAGGCCATGGCCAGGGGCATTAAGGCTCTTGTGCTGATAGAAGACAAGAGAAATGCGTGTGGGGTGGCTGCGGTTGGGGCGCAGGATGGGTGTGGTTGCATGAAGTTCTCGCCGAGCACACTCGATGAGAATGGAGCCATGAGACGGAGCAACAGCAACACCACCGATATCCCCATCCAGAAAGTTGTGCTCACTATCTGACCACACTTCCTCAGATTTAACCTCTTCCAGGGTTAGGGGGCGCAATGTAGTGGCTGCTCTGTGCTGGTAGTAGTCATGGAGACTTGGTTGTGTTTGAGGGTTCAGTGGGCTGTGGAGCCCCTCAGCCCTGGGTGGGGAAAGCAATCTGGGAGCAGCTCCTCCCTGGAGAGGAGACTCTACCTTTACTGAGAAATGATGGTGAGAACCCAGGGCCTTGGTCCTTATGGAACTCTCCTTCTCACAAATGTTTTGGAATCTGTTCTGTTCTGAAATCTCTGGGGATCCAGAAGATGCATTCCTCTCAATATTGTCTGAGGAGTATTCATATTGATGGCAAGACAGGTCAGCAGGAGGTTGGAGAGAAAGTACAGCTGAGTGTTGAGGAGTATGGTCCATATCATTGTAAGTGCTGGATGAGTTCTTTATTCCGAATAAGCAGTTCCTCATATCTGAAGTTTGTGATTTAAATTTGTAATTTGAAGAGTTTTCAACAGAAGGATTTTTCAAACCTGAAAACAAATTGGAATACGTTCATGATCAGTGATAATAACAGCATATGTCATTAAAATGAAATCTTATTATAATTCCAGTTCGTTGTACCAATTGAGTGTACTTTGGTTTTTTTAATTTCAAGTTACTAATGCTTTCGACTTTTATTTCCATCAATCTGTCTTTTTTGTTTATTGCTCTACATCTGTTTTAAGTTTAATAATTAAGTTGCCAGCTTTGTTCAGTTTAGCGTGAAGCTGAATCCCATTAAATCTGTAATTAATTTTTTTTTTACTAAAGTTTGTTAATCGTATCTTGTCATCATTGATTCTTGTCATTTTTTAAATGTTTATATAGCTCCTTATATAAATGCTGCATAAAACTCGGTATATTTTACGGTTAATATTAAGTAAATCATCCTATCTTTTGGCATAGAAAACAAGTTCAAACTTGTAAAAATTACCTATAACTATAAACAGCTCCAAAAACTTTAAAAATGTGCCACTGCAAATGTGGACTACATCTTCCATACAGCTCACCCTCTTGTCCACTTTGACCTGAGATGGTAACTAATCATTATTTGTAAACCCAAGTCAAATGTCAAATCTTTCATGGTTGTAATAAACGACTGTATTCTGCATCCATGCATTCTGCTTGATTTCTGTCTGCTTAGAACCCCACATTGCCGAATAATCGGCAAAACATGTAGTGCATTATAGTCATTCTTTTACCTGTTAGCATACAATTTAAATATTGATTTGTTGTTATAATAACTATAAAAAAGTTTATATGGTGACTAAATTTACTATGTAAACATGAAAAATGTCACTTCATTTTGCAATAAGTCTTAAAAGCAACAGCAATATTGTTTAACTGCATTAGATTTCCAACTAATGTAAATTAACATGTTTTTAAGCCTTTAGGTAACTTTTATTTTACTTTACTGACTCACAGACATGCACTACACTACCAACTACACAAAGCCATGCACATACATTAAGATAATCATTATAATAATGGAAGAAATTACATTAAGCCAGTCAGACAACCCATAATTTTAATAATAGATAAAATATTTGAAAATATATAAATGCTATAATCTCTAAACCAAGCCAAGCTTCCTGACTTTACCTACATCTTTACTTACATATTATGCCAATGGAATTTATTACTACAAAAATATCTATATTTTTGAAACATGACCAATCACACCACTGTTAGTTATTTCAAATAAGCCCAGCAACATTACTGAGTGGATTTAAAGGGCACTCATTTTTATGTTTAGTAAAATGTTTATGTTTTTATGTTTAGTTATGTTTATGTTAAGTAAGTTGCCATCACTTGACCAAAGAGTTGCCAGTACCTGATGTAACATTAGTTGTAAAATTAGTTGTAAAAATGTTAAACCTTAATTTTTTTTTATTTAAGAGCTATAATATTTTTTATTGTATATATATATATATATATATATTTTAAAAACAGCTTCTACATATTCTTTTACAAATCCAGGAAGCTCTGGCTTAAATAACAGCCATGATCACCTCTTTTTAGGGAGAAAAAATGTGTGAAATATTTACTTGGTTATTAAAGCAATAAGGCATGAGAGGATGTGTGTTATTGTGAATAAATCACAGGAAAGAGGTATTAATAGACACGACGTGTAGCCGAGTTCCATTACATCTCTTTCCCATGATTTATTCACAATAATATACAACCTTGAGTGCCTTTTATAAAAATCTATTCCTTTTATAAAATGGTTACTATGACACATATATTATCTAACAATCAAATACTGCCATCCAGTGGCCAAATTACAGAATGCACTTTATAAATAACATGTATTGTATATCATGCATTGATTCGAATGTGAAGCGTCAGAGGTGTGTATTATTCTCAATAATGTCATGTCTGGACAAACGGCTCAGCCAATCAGACCTAAGTACTGGAAGTACTCGTTTTATAAATCTGGATATAACAGGCAAACAAAATGAAATTAGTGAGTTTGACTTAGGATACACTGTGATTGCTAGATAACTGGGTCAGAGCATCTTCAAAACTGTAGCTCCTGTGAGGTGTTGCTGCAGTATCTGCAGTAGTCAATATCCATCAAAATCTGTCCAAGGAAAGAACAGTGGTAAACCGACAACACAGTCATAAGTGAGCAAGGCTCATTGATTAACTTGGCCTCCAAATTCCAAAGCATCTGTGACATGTGCTGGACAAACAAGTCTGACCCATGGAGATCCCAACTTACAGGTTACAGAAGTTGCTGCTTCTTACAACTTGGTGCCAGATACCACAGAACACCTTTAGGGGTTTAGTGGAGTCCATGGCTCGATGTCAAACAATATTAAAAAGGTGGTTATAATGTTATACCTTGTCAGTGCATTTCATTTAATGTTCACTGTGCTTAAGCTACATTTTGTCTATACTTTGTTTTGATAAGTTTATCTGTGCACTGGGTTTGGGAATTATTTCAGCTGACAATAGTTTTTATAACGGGTTTTATGATTTGAAATTTTTTAAAAATTACTTTAATCATAATGAGGATTTGTTTGCAATTTGGCTTCATAAATAAAAATGATAAAAACCAAAGGGTGTGAATTATGCATCTGTTTGTTAATGGAATGTGTAATTGAGACACCAGGACCGACACACATCTGGAAAGCGCTCTCTTGGCATATGTGTGTGTGTCACTATGCTAAAAAGTTCTGTACCAATCAATATGTTTAAGGCTGTATGACATTTTTTTGTTGTGACAATAAAGGCAGACACCTGTTTCTTCACGTATTTACAAAACCTTGCTACAGTTCTGTTCTATAAGAAACTCTTAACAGTCATATAGCTCTACTTCTATTAATGCTACTTCTGCAACTGGTGGTACCTTTAAGAGAGTCATTTTTTCCTTTCACTGGGGTGACCTGCTTCTTTTCCCGGCTGTTCTGTTTCTCTCGCTCTCTTTTGGCCTCCAGTCTTTTTTTGCTGGCAGATTTGACAGGCTCAGCCAGCAGACGTACCTCTCTGGGAAAGGCAGAGAGGACCTGCAGAGCACCAGACTTTATCTTAGCCCTCTGGCCCTCTGCCTGACCATACTCATCAGTCTCTGAGATCTTGTAGAGAGGCAGGACATGAAGTTGTTCGTCCTCTGGAATGTTTCTAATTGCGCGGTTATCCTCCTTAGTTAAAGTGCATACCTGTAAATCAAAATACTGGCATCATTACAAAAAAGCGAACATATTCAGTACTGAATTGTATTATAATTATAATTATAATTAGTAATTCAAGTCACAAAAATACAAATAACTAGAAATGCATAAAATCTTAATACAGCAAAGATGTTATAAATACAACTCTTAATTAATTTTAAATGTGTTTTTTTAATCACATTGGAACTGTTGGCATAGAAAATTACTACTTTAATAGTTGTACTAATTACTAAGTAAATACCAACACTTACCACAGTACTTCCATTGGTCATATTATGTGTGTCTTTGTGAGCATGAGCACAGAAGTCCACACAAGCTGTTACACCAGAAAAGGGGCGACCCTCTGTTGTACCTAGGCGACAACTTTGTCCCAATTCTTCCTGCTCCACCTGAAAGTGCACGAGTCAGATCAAGGCTTCTATTTAAACTGCACACTAAGCTAATGCTTATTTATGAAAATTATGAGCTAATGCTCAAACATAAAATATTGCCTTGCAGAAAGTCAGCACGTGGTACATAAACAACAGGCATGTTTTAAATATTAAAATTCACATTCATACCTGATTTGAATAGGACTCAGGTGCAAGTTTCTTGTACAATGGAGCCACATTTGATGCCAGATTCTGTAAATTATTTTCTAACTTTTCCTCCTGATACAACAAGAAAAAAGTCATTAATATATTTTCCCACAGTGTTCTAACAAAGCTTTAATATATGAGACAATTACAGTAATATATATACAGTAAGTATGTTTCACAGCTTTGATGTAACAACTATCTATCTGGCTGTAATTATCATTCATACTTTAACAACTGTTTTGCTGTATCAAAAAAAAAAAATTAAAATATTTTTAAACATTAGTAGCAGGAGATGTACACAAATCAAGAAAACCTTTTAACTAATTAAACAGAACATGAGCAAATATTAATGAATGTGTAATTCACACACTCACACTCATCAAGAAAGTGTTCTCATAAAAATAAAAAAACGGAACTGAAATAAACGTTGTAATAAAAATCGTAATGAAGCAGAAAGCAAAATTAACAGAAGACAACAAAACAAGTTCTATAAGGTTGACTCCTGCCTTTAAAAGGGACACTGGGCAACATTTATCACTATTTCTTTTGAGAATAAATGTATCAGGAAGCTTATGGACCAAGATGATGACCTTTGAGTAAGTTTATAAAATGGCAAAAACAGAAAAAGATATCTGAACCACATTGGTTTAGCCCTTACCTCCTCAGAGCAGTCACCCTGCAGCCGGAACTTTCTGGGTAGTTTGCTGCGTGCAAATTTGCAACCATTGAAGTACATACTCCATGAGCAACCAAATGAAAAGGAGGCTCCACAGGTATCTGGATCCAGCCCCTGACAAGCACAGGTACGACTAAAAACAAAAAAAAAGCAAAACGACATATTAGACAAAATGCCAAACTGACAGCGTCCAGATTAAAAACAGATTTTAAATGACGTGTGTTTATGCTGCTGCTGACGCACTCCTCGTTAAGGGCACAGCGGCGGCTGGTGGGGGAGCCATATTTGTAAAGGGTCTGTGTGAGCTCCTGATACAGCCTGTCAGCCATGTTGCGTGGAATACCCTCCCAGGCCAGGATGAGGATAACCACCACAGCATCCTGGCACCAGTGACCCACACGCTGGCGCACCACACACAACAGTTTCTCTTCCTCGCTTCCCCGCCGAATAATCTGACCCAGACGGAAAACAACACATTACAAACATTTAATTACACATCACAAAAGACATCCTTGTGCATGCATCAAAAAGCATTAAATGCATCAACTTACCCATTTGGCTATTGGACAACCTTGAGAGCTCCGCCCCTCTCTACCTGTATAAACAACAACTTCCATGCGCACAGCTTTGCCCTTTTCCCCATACCTGACACATGCACGTGCACATACACACAGACACACACACATGTGTTGTCATTTGTTGTGCTGTATTTTGTTTTTAAGTCTTTAAATAGGCTTTCATTTATTTCATAGAGACCTACCCTAACCTTAACCATATATACTACTACCCTTACCATATACTATACAACTATACAACATGTCTTCACCTTAAAACTTTATTGAATTACATTGTTGAAACTAGGTGTGTACACAGGTTTGGCTTCTCAAAATTTGATACATACCTGACACTCAAAAACACACTAAATAGCAGGTCAGCTATGTACATTGACACTGTGGTCACAGTCACTCTATTGGGCCCCTTTAGACTTGAAAAGCAACTTCCTGTTGTAACTTTAAAATTGCAACAAAAAACATTTAAGCAATTGTGGGCTGACACAGGTTTCTCTCTAAGCTGGTATTTAAAGAAAAATATTACAGGTCCACTCTATATATGTGGGCATTGGGTGCATAATGAATAATGCATAACCTCTCAGTTCTTATTGCTTTTATAAAACAGTTATGAAGAACTATAATAAGAAAATAACCTTTTATTTATAAATGTGTTTCAAACACAATTATTAAAAAACTGATCTTCATGGACGTTCATTAAAGTAAAGGAAAGGAAACCGGTTCAATGCTCATCAGGAAATGGCTCGCTGTTTATATTAATATGTATTTTCATTTAAGGTACCAGATTTGTAATGTTCTACCACCTGTGCACTTTTCTTTGCTGGTGAGCTGGAACAGTTTGGTTTGAAGCCTTTTCATATTTGTTGTTCGGTTCTCGCAATAATGTTGCTCCAACATTTTCGTTCAGTTCGATTTGGATGTAGTATGATTTACTTGTGGACAGCTAAAGACATCATTTCTCCTGTTTCCAATATTTTGAAATCTAACCTGGTGCATTGATACGAATGTAAAGCGGTGTGAATGTCAGAGGTGTGCATTATTGTCAATAATGTTACAGCTGGACAAACGGCTCAGTCAATAAGAATTGAGAACCAGAACTACCCAGTAATAGTTTTATAAATGATTTCTCTGCTGTTGCAGAAGGAACAAAATCAAAACAAATCAAACAAAACAATCAAACAAAATGTTTTTAAACATATTATGTCAAATTAGTGATAACGTCTTAGTAGTTGTGTAATATGTACTGCATATTGCCCTGCAATCTGCTCATTAGTGTCAAATAAACTTGGCAGGATGATGTAGAACTCTGAAGCATACATTATTTCTTACATTTTCTTGTACATTATGTCCTACTATACACTGTTTGCTTCTAATATGCAACCTTAAAAAAAAAGGAAAAAAAAAAAACTTACCTGTCCTCCATCATCTCTCGTACTGCTGCTACATTTGGCCCAGATCCAAGATGTGTGTAGAATGGACCTTCCTCCTTTTCAATAATTTGATCTAGAAAACAAACAAAATAAGCTGATTGTGCTATATAAATGACTTCATTAATGTGTAATCTTATGGCAGGTGTTCAGCTTCAGTCAAGCCGAAGCAGTCTGGTAATGAGATTGTTAGACAGTGTCTATTACTTTTGCTTCCCTGCATTTTTTGGACCTAAGAATACCATCTTAAAGGATGCTCTTCGAGTTTACAAAAATTGTAACAACCAGAAGGAGAAGCTACTATTTTGTTTTTAGACTTCATACATTTTTTTGACATTTTCCTTCATCTTATTTCATTCTGCTCTGTTTAAGGACACCTGTTTTGTGGCATTGATAAAGATGCTTACTTACACCTTTCCGGATACTCTCTGCACACTAAGGTTTGTCAATCTGATGAAAAGGCTTGTAAAAAAATCTTTAAATTGTAACCAAATACAGATTTGACTTATTATTTGTGTAAGAAAAAGAGAAATGAGAGAAAGTAGTGTGTGAGAGAAAAAAGCAGGAGTGTTCGAGCAGCTGTCTGCTCAACACATGCTGACTAGGACAGCAGCAACAGCTCATAAATGGCTATGCATTAAGTAGATGTCTAAATAAATAGATAAGATTTCCAAGGTTTTAATGTGTGCATTTAATATTGCCACAGTTTTTAACACTGTGTGACAATGATGACATACTTACCCACACAGTCACAGGAGGGGAGCTCGGAGATTTTTTTTGATGGTGTGTTGAGTAACTTCTTAGTAGGAGTATCCAAATACTTAAAAGGTGATTCCAAAAAGCTGTTGAGCACATGCTTGGTGGGAGTGTATTCTCCTGGGCATTCCACATCAACATTTACCACATTTTGGTTTGGTGCAGGAAATACAGTGTCAGGGCCGGTCGTCTCCACTTTGTAATGACCATTTTGATCAGCAAAAGCCAGTTGTGGCTCATATTTCAAGCTGTTTGCATTATGTTGCATCCCAAGGTGTGGCTGATATGGCCTGTGAACATTTGCCACAGCACACGGGACTTGTGGTTTAGCACCATGATTTAGCACACTGTAGGATTTCGATACCTGAGAAATCAAGTGTTCTTCACATTCACGTCGTTGGACATGTTTAGCACCTGGGTGGCCAGTCGATAGACCATTCCTGTTTGGTTGAGAATGGTTAACATGGCCATGATTTAGAGTTGCATCGTTTGATTTGAAATGAACAGCATTCTGACTTCCAGAACTCATAAATGCCTGCAGGTCCAAGTGCTCTTTCCTGTGGGGGTTGCTGAAATGGAAAAGCTTCTTATTTTCATTAGGCGCCTGTCCTAGGTACTTTTTCAGGTCTATTTGCACCTGTGGGAGGAATGGGTTTCTCTTGGAGTGGTGTTTTGACTTTTGGTGCGAAGCCTCCCTTTGAGCCTTTTTCTTCAAAGACGCTTTTCCATTGTGTGACCTCTTAGCCAGTGGGATCCTAAGGCTGCCGCCCCCTGTCACAGTGGCTTTCTTTTTTGTTATCCTTGGACCAGAGGGAGCTGGTTTTGTTTTGCTTTTTCTTTTTTGCGATTGTCCAGTTAGGTGATGATTGTATTTTATGGTCTGAACCGCCCTGGCCTTGGGGGGGCTGTTTTCAGAGGACACTGGCTTGTGATGTGAATCAAACATGAATGCAAGTCGCAGTAACTGGGCAGCAACTTCTTCCTCTTCTCTCCTTCTTAAATAATGTGTTCTTTCAACATTCTTAATTTTTTTGAAAGTGCCATCTATCCTCTCCGTTTTACAAAGTGCATGATTTAATCTTCCATTCTCTGAAGTATGCAAGGGCTTTTCACATTCTGAGCTAGCCTTTAAAAGATCCTGCAGGGAGAGCTTGTGGGAGGCTGGCCTACTAGAATGGGAAAGGTTTTCCTGCCCGTTCAAGGACCTGCATTTAACAGACATTTGGTGCAAAGACGTACTGATCACTGAGACCTTATTAGAAATAACCTCTGATGCAGGTTTATCTTCTTGAACAAGTATATGTTTGCTTAAGGCAGTGCTTGTGGATGATGTGCTTTTGTGTTGGAGGTCTGAATCTTCATTATACATTCTGAAGGGTACCGCTTCTTCAGCAGCTGCTAGCTGAGTTAAGGCCTCAACAGCAATGGCCTGATCAAAGCTAATGCATCCGTGCTCAATTAAAGACTGTACACTAGGAACTGACAGTGCAACTGAGTCTTTAAGATGAGAATTGTTACCACCGGATACATCATTCATAGTCTGTTCTTGGCATGAAGGCCTCTGACATGCTTTCTCCAACTTTACATCCTTCCAATCAGTAATGGAGGAACATACATCTGCTAGTGTAGACAGACCGTCTTCATAGTACATACTGCTATCTAATTGTGGTGTTCTTTGTTCATCTGATGCCATGTTTAATTGTTCAGGTTTGAACTTTTTTAAAGGAACTACTATTTTTTCGGAAACTGATTTGAACAGCTCATCACTAGTGATCTTGTCCAAAGTTGTAGGAGACTCGGACTCTGGGTCAGTAGAATCTCTATGTTCCTCAGAGTTTAGCTTTATATGATAAGCACCATTAGGAATTTTTGAAAACTCATGGTGAGTAGAATATGCATGATGTTTCACAGCAGGCCAGAGTTCTTTCACAACAGGAGTCGGTAAGGAGCCATGTTGGAGATGCATAGGACAGTCAGGTGGAGCAGTATGTGCTTGAGATACATCACACGCCTCCTCCTCTGGCACCTCCTCCTCCATCTGGTCTGAACTAGTGCCATTTACTGAGATGCTCTGTGAGTCAACCTGGGTAAAAGGGAAGCAGAGTGATGACTAAAGAGATCTTGGCACAAGAGTGATGCAGCACATATTGTCATTTATCATTTCGGCCGCCAAGAAGGACTCAACAGTGTGATGGTGCTATTGCAGGACTTGAACTCAAACAACACATAAACAATAACACAGCCTCACAACATTCTACTGTGGCCATATGAATAACTTGGATGTCTTCCCTGTGACTCATTAGCATGAAAATCTGTTCCACCTACTCAATCATGCAGTTTTTAAGGGCTTATTCAGCCAAATACACCCTGTGTAATAGACAGTAATAGACACTGGTACATAAATAGAGGAGAGTTAAAATTAACTGAACTACAGTACCAAATATACCAAAGCTACAAGTAATACTGCATCTGATACATAAAGACCATTACAAGCTGCCAAGTCACGACCACATCATCAATACGCCATTAAAGACTGACCACCGTGAAATTTGGGATGAAAAAGGAAAATAAATTAGTTGAATAAATAAAATACCGATCATACTTCTAAAGAAACTGTTAGGTGCAAAATGAAATAAGAGTATATCAAACCCCTAATTATAAGAATGCACAAACCTGCACAGGCTGTATTAGTCTGACACACAGCTGACAAAAACAAATTTTATTAAAGTTATGTTTACACATATCAAGAGTGATTTTTATAGATTTATACAGGCGGCATGGTAGTTTTTAAAAGGAAAACAAGTCCAGAATGTTTAGGTAACTGCAAAGCATCTTCAACAGTGGAAATAAGGAAAGCATCTCATTATGTATCAGAACTCACAAATGAACTGTAACAGACAGACAATAAATCAAAGAATAAAATAAAGGATGCTACAGAGGACAAAGGTTAATTAAAGCAATAAAACAGCATGCAGCAGTTTCACAGTCTGAATATTGGTGTGATGTCTCTACTTAAAGGAAAAGTCTATTCAGTTCTATACTCACAGCTACAAAAATAGGTTTAAGATAATTTATATTTATGATGCTTTTTTCAGTAGTACATTGTCTAAAAGCTGTTTGTTTTTTTACACAAAAAGAATCTTTGAGAGGACCAAGACTCAGTGGGTTACCAATTCTCTTTGGGTAGCCAAACAGTGCAGAAAGCCGTTCACCAACAATAATAATATACAGATTACAAACAAGTGTTCCTTCTAACAGAGACCAGGTACATCACATTCAATTAAAAGAAAATACTTTTTCAGATAACTACAGGCTTTTGTATTTGTAATTAATTAGTGGTGCTGCCAGTTAGTTTTAATAGTTATTACTTTTAAGTTACTTTTAAAAGTCATGTATGTTAAAATCCTTCTTGTTTGCTATTTTTCAGCATCACTAGTGACTCTTCTTATTCTTATTTTTCCTCCACTGTAATTACTAAAGTCACACTTGATTTTGATACCCTTTCTTGGTTCTGTATTCACTCATACACTCCATAAACATACAGTGTCATGATGCCCCCCAGACACACACCCCTAGCAACAGAGCACATACAACCTCCAGAATCCTAACAAGCTTCCCTTAGGAAGTGTAACCAGGGAAAGTTTAAGTGCAGAACTCTCCAACCCAAACACATTGGAGAAGAGCCTGATTGATATACCTTTATTGGTCTCACAATGGGGAAATTCGAAAAGTGAGAAAGATGTATTTCTGTAATCTACAAGAAGAAGAATATAAAAGTCTAACTGGGATTTTAAAACAGGAAAGAAAACCATAATATAACACATTAACCTTTTTTTTTATAACCTTTCATCATTCAAAACAGATCACAGATATGCATTTTGAAAAACTTTGCTCAGTCTTAAACATATGGGTGGATGGGTGGTAAGAAGCTACAGTATATCTCACTAAACACATCAAAGTCCTTTTTGCACAATTTTAGAATAGTGAGTGTTCACTGTAGCACGACTTCTAAAAAAGCATGTTTCCTTCCTGGTGAGTGTTTCTTGAAGCCGCTCGTAGTGGCTTCATTCATACAGAGCTCCTTTCCTGTCTCAGCTTTACTTTACCCAACTAAAACAGTCTAAACAGGGTGCACATGAGAACCCTGTTCTTGCTCCTAGCAGCCTTAACTTAGCTACGTGCTGATTATTAATGCATTCATCATTAAAAGAAAGCAGCATGGGCCAAATGTTAACATGTTTTAAATTAAAAAGCAAACGCTAATACAAACATTGCAAAAACATAGCAAAGAATGAAGACCATAATGTTGCCATTACCTTGGAAACTACCTCCTTTTGCAGTGGATTGGAAAGATCTTTGCACATCACCTAAAAATTCAAAATGAAAACACAACATTTAACACTACCTATTTTGTGAGATTCCAAAACACATTGAGCCACAAAAACAAATCAGCACACCGACAAGCATGACAACCGTGTCTAGACTGAGACAATAGCCAAGAAAAGCCAGCACTGTACCTTCTTGGACCTCAGTGGCAAACCTTCGATTTTAGGCAGCATAACGCTAAAAGGTAGCCATCTTGCCTCCCTTGGCTTCAGAAGAATTAGTGGCAACAATGCTGGATAAAAAGCGAGCAGCCCTGGTCTGCATGATCAGAGCAGAGTGAAGCAGCTACACACTGCCGCTGTCTCAGACACCCGACACCTGCCTCTCACCAACACAGTCATAGCCCAGTCAACCAATCGCTGGGAACTTTAGTGGCTTGTAAATCATCAGCCATGCCTAGACCCTCCTAAACAAAGGATCCCCTATGTGAGCTTCTATTCCACAATAACACACTAGGGAAAGAGACAAGCTGTGGAGTGGACAACTGCAGCATTAGACTGAAGCACAAAGCATCAAAGTTGACAATGGCTTAACATTTTTAAAGGAATCAAATGTAAAATAACAAAAAACACAAAATAAAACAAAAATAAAACAAAAAAATTTTTTGTATAAAACAAAAATAATTGTTTTTGTTGAAATTCATGTTTTAATGTTTTTGTATTTATAATAATGTTATATAGGACAAAATTAGAAAAAAACATTGCTATAAGGCTGGCTTTATTTCATAGTTAATTTATTCTATTTATTTTAATACAAAAATCAAGGCCAAACTTGATGCTAATTTTGTGAAATTGTATTTTCATAAAAAAGATCATTTTCTGCACCTATCAGGTATATATAGTTTTAGAACTTACAGAATGTACTACAAAATCGATACTGTTTTTTTTTTTTTTTTTTACAATTTAGTAATAATGTAATAATAAAATAATAGCAAAAATGATATAATTTTCATAACTGATATCAAATCAGCTTTACGAAAATGTTTTACCAAAAGGGGGAAATCTCTGTCCAGTCTACCTGCCTGACTGCAAGTATTGTCTGTGAGTGAAATGCCTTTTACACTAGCAGAGCAGGGTGCTTCTCTGAAACCTTCTCAGCATGAAACCCCCTGAAGCAGTGCAATATTCAGCATCATCTGCACCACATCTGCAACTATGTGAGTGAGTGTGTGCTCAATGATGAATTGGCACCCTGTCCTGGGTGTATCTGCCTAGCACTTGAAACACCCCTCCAAGTAGAGGATTAAGATAATGAGATAAGACAATAGAAGCAATGAAACTAAAATTTTTAGTCTTATAATTTAAAAATCTCTTGCAGGTTATTTTCTTGGATATAACAGAATCTTTGGATGTGTAGTGAATCAGCAGCCTTGAAACAAGAGTTGTATGCAACCTTCAATAGATGAATAATACTGAATAAATCTCGTGATAGTCTCTGGGAGACAGAAAAGAGGAGAAGTGAATACAGAATGCTACCTAAATCACTTAAAATGATTCTTTGAGAGAAATGACAAGGTTGACATCTTTGGAAGTCTCTCATCCACTATTCTTGTATTCATTTATTTATTTTATATGCCACCCATCTCAATAAAGTCTGCAGGTGACCCAACAGGAAGGCAAATTTAACTACCAGGGTTTGTGACTACTGCTATAAGTTTTACCTCTGGATTCAAATCCAGCACCCCATTTCTCCACATTATACAAGCACACACTTAAAAAAAAGCTTAAAACAGGATCTTCCAAATGAATTGGCAAGATGAGTGGAAGCTGTTATAGCTGCAACAGTGAGACCAACTTTAGTTTATATAATGTATTTTCCAGAGTTTATATTTAGTTATTTATGTGTCCTCATCAAATGAAGTAAGGAATAAAGTATAGTAATCATTTGTTAGTGAAATAACCTCCGGATGGGATGGTGCATGATCCTGACGCACAGCAGTGATCTAAATTTATCTTGAAGGTTTTTTTTGCCCTAATGACTAAATTCCTTTACTTTATTTATGTTATGATATACTTTCATTCATTCATTCATTATCTTCCGCTTATCATCTATTCCGCTTATCGCGGTGGGGTTCCCCATGCCCATCCAGGGGAGAACGTTTTGGGCGCTGGGCAGATAGACCCAGGACAGGGCGCCAATCCATCGCTGGGCAAACACTCACTCACACAGACACACTCTAAATGGGGCAATTTTGAGAATTCAATTAACTTGATCCATGTTTTTGCACTGTGGGAGGAAACCGGAGAACCCGGAGGAAACCCACGCAGACACGGGGAGAACATGGAAACTCCACCCAGATGGGGATTCGAACCGGGAATCCCTAGCGCTGAGAGGCGAATGTGCTAACCACTAAGCCACCGTGCCGCCCTCTGTTATGATATACTTACTTACAGCAAAATTACCCTAAAGCCATTAAACAGGTAAAGATTTGTGTGTTACTCCCTACAGCAAGACTTTGGTCAGAAAGTCTATAATCTATAAGATATAAATCTGCTATAATCCTAACACCTCCATCGCCATAGACGGGATGATTCACAGTGGTATGACGCTTACTGAAGACTAACAGTGGTCATTCTGTGGGTGGTGTATTTCTACAGAGGATGTTAACGGAAGAGTTAGAGAGACAACAGAATAATGAAATAAGCTACTGCCTCACACATTTCACGACTCTCACGAATCCTTACTGCCACCTCAGCCTCCTGACTTCAACGCCCACTCACTTTTTGTATCACACACGCACACTCATCACAGAAAACCCACACACCTGTTAATCAGCATACCTACACTGTGTTTTTCAGTGTATTGTAGGGAATTAGTTACATTTATCTACAAATTTAAATACAGCAATATACAACATGTTCTTTGATCAAAAAAAGTATCTAGAAGTAATAAAAAACACACAAACATGCAAACACACACACACACACACACACACACACACACACACACACACACAGACTAAGAGCCAAAAAAATCGAAGTTGAAGTTGAAGTGTACAACAATAAACGGATACAAAATAAACCAAAAACGTCTCTATCACCCCCTGCTGGAAGATTGCAGGACAGCTTTAAACAGTGCTCTAAAAGGGCTGAATGCTAAATACTAAATTTCTTTTTTTTTAATGACTCTATCAATATACACTCCATGGTCAAAATTATTGCGACACACCTCATTAAGTGTTCAATTTACTCATATTGCCACAAGTGTATAAACTCAAGCACCTAACCATGTATTTTTGGACATTTGGGCATTATCTATTGTGAATTTCATAGCCTAAAAGTAAACAAGCCACAGCACTTGTTTACAAAACTAACCAGAATTGTTTAGATTATCTGTAGCACAAAATGTCCGGTCTTCTGATAAGAACACAGTTAACAGTGCTTTATGTTCCATGAAAATAAACACTGCACAGTTACCAGCTGAAAATCAATTTACATTTTAGTACTGTATTCATCCATTCATCCATCTAAAGGTGCACAAAATGGTGCAAATGCCAGCATTTTCATGGCATGGTCGTATACACTTTATAATCACAATTACTGTGATATTAACACATTAATTAAAGGAATCCTACACATATATAATAACATTCATTTATTCATTCATTATCTCCCGCTTATTCTCTATTATGGTCGCGGTGGGGTTCCCCATGCCCATCCAGGGAAGAACGTCTCGGGCGCTGGGCAGATACACCCAGGACAGGGCGCCAATCCATCGCTGGGCACACACTCACTCACTCTATATGGGCAATTTTGAGAATTCAATTAACTTGATCCATGTTTTTGGACTGTGGGAGGAAACCAGAGAACCCGGAGGAAACCCACGCAGACACGAGGAGAACATGAAAACTCCACCCAGATGGGGATTCGAACCGGGAATCCCTAGCGCTGAGAGGCGAACGTGCTAACCACTAAGCCACCGTGCCGCCCCGTATATAATAACATGCATTCTAAGATGTATTGTGAATTTCCACTTGCAAAACTGCCACAATTAGTACCGTAATTTATTTTTCTCATAACTTTTCCTAAAATGGGGGTTTTATTTCAGATAACATAACTGGTTCTGACATAAACAGAAGTTTCCACATTGAGATGCTAAAAAGTTTTGACGGCCCAAATATGCTTTCCTGTCCATAGAGATAAAGTTAGGTATGAAAGAGAAAGCGATCAAACATTGACACAGTAAATTATAACTCTAAAGAATTTACAGTACTCTAAAGGGTTAAGAGAAGCTCGATTTAAAGTTTGGGTGCCAGAATAAAGGAAATCTGTTTAGCTTGTTTTCCTTTTACTCTAAAGAGCTGTTTCATGGAGAAGGAAGTGATGTCATTACAGACTCCAAACCTCAAAGTTTGCAAGTCATCTTTGCAAATTTGTTTGTCAGTTACTTGAAGCTTCTTGCAATTTGGAGTTTAATGGTGCTCTTCAGTGTTAAAAAAAACTCTTCCTTTACTCACTATAGTTCACACCAGAGAAATGCTGTAGAGCAGCGGTTCTCAAACCGCGCTACGCAAAGTAGGAC
>JAFMOD010000419.1:2027637-2066300 GCA_019802435.1 Corydoras maculifer | reverse complement strand
TGCTAAATGGCAGATTAATCTTCCTAACTCTGTCCAGAAGGTTAAGACATTCGCACGTTGTATTCAGTGTCTGGCAAAATTTCAGAGGAGAAAAATGTATTAATGTATAAAAAATGTATTAAACACTAATGAAAGAACTAAACTCATTAGAGTCCTCTATTGTTATTAAATACATTATTACACTTTTGGGCAACACGGTGGCTTAGTGGTTAGCACGTTCGCCTCTCAGTGCTGGGGAGTCCCGGTTCGAATCCCAATCTGGGTGGAGTTTCCATGTTCTCCCCATGTCCGCGTGGGTTTCCTCAGGGTTCTCTGGTTTCCTCCCACAGTCTAAAAACTTGGATAAAGGTCAATTGAAATCTCCAAAAAATTTCCCCAAATAGAGGGTGTTTGTGTGTGTATCTGTGTGAGTGAGTGCCCAACAATAGATTGGCGCACTGTCCTGGGCGTATCTGGCCAGCCGCTGAAACATTCTCTCCTAGATGGGCATTGGGAACCCCTCCACGAGGATAAAAGATAATGGATGGATAAATTACACTTTTGTTTGGTCATTATGAACAGAGACAGATTACTGTACACGCTGATCACCAAATGTGGCCAAATGATTTCCAGTCTATTAAAAAAATGTTTTAGGTGTGTTCACACCTTTACTGGTTGCTGTTCACTTGAGATTTAATTACTTGATTTATTTAATTACTAGACAGTTGTTGATGTGTAAGTGGGGCCATACAGTCTTTCATCATCCCAGCAAAGTGTTTAAGCTAGAAACAATAAATTAGGGCTGCAACTAACAATTATTGATTACTAGCCCCTTCTTGGCCCAGCTGGACTTGTGGTGACGTTTTCTAAAAAATGGTGTAAATATTCAATTACATAGAATTGGTCAGGTTTTATGGAAAAGAAACTTTATTTAATTAACTAAAAGAAAAAAAATAAAACACCAAATAAAACAACCCCTACATCACCTGAACATAGGTTTCCCTTGTGCACAACAGCACTGAACACTCTTGGCCACCAATCACTGGTGTTGTTGCTTAAAAGGCCTAGAGGTGGTGAGACATCTTGAGCTTTTTCTTGATGGTTTGTAAAGAGTATATAAACCTTTGCAGGATTACAACGAGTAAGCATGTAAAATGTCGTGGTTATCAAAACAACAGTGCAAATTTTTCAAGAGAACTCACAAGCACACTTTCATCCTTATTTCTAGGATTTTTTTTAATTAATTGATTAATTCTTTAGTACAGGTGTGCCCACACTTTTCTGACCCGAGATTGACTTTTTCCAGTGGACAGGTCATTGTGAGTTACCGGGATTCATCTTTTTTGTAAGCTTTAATGAAACCTGTTAACGTCATCATGTTAATTTTGTGGAATCAGCAAAGAAAAGAAAATGGGTTGCCATTTTCACAGAAATAGCTCTTTCATTAAACACACTCCAGCAAACAGCACGGAGAGAACTTGGTTTCAGTACAGCCTTTGGCTCAAGGACATGACACAAGTTTTCCCTAAATGGCAAATGTGTGTATAAGTAAATCCCCTAAATGGTGTGTGTGTGTGTGTGTGTTTGTATAAAAGCGCATAAAAGCGCTGATAAGTCTGTGATCCATGGCGATCTACCAACATGCATTGTGCGATCGACTTATTGGGAATGTCTACTTTAGTATATAAAATGTAAATGCTAAAAAAAATGTCAGTGAGTATTATCAAAATATTTCATGTCATTATATTCTGCTTACTCTTCTGCTAGGGCAGAATGTTTCAGGCACTGGACAGATATACCCTGGATACACACTCGCTCACTCACACACACACACACACACACACATAATAGGAGCAATTTAAATAGAAGCGATCTTGAGCAGCCAATTTACCTTTATTCTAAACCCACCTGGACACTGAACATGAAAACTCCCAGATTGGGATTTCAACCTGGATCCCCAGTGCGGGCCGAGGCGGATATCCTAACCATCTAGCCATTTTGTCCACTAACATAATTTTAACAAACTTTTAAACAAACTTTTAAACATTTTTTGCTTATTAATTAAATATTGGACAACCACTCAATGTCTTATGTTTGTTTATTTATTTAAATGTGCCTTTTATGTGCATTTATGTGCTTTTATTGCATTGTTTTAATGCAGCTTTACAATTTTCCAAATCATATGAATTGTTGCTAGACAGTAATATTGTGGTTTTGAAATTAATCAAATACATAAATGTAACAGATTGCTTCTGGGACTATTGTGTTAAACTGGTGTAGTTTTTTTGCTGCTTCATAAACATATGGTATTTCTGACAAGTGGGAAAATCTTCTCAAAATTTCCTTGTGGCAAGTCTGACAGACGATGCATGACATGACATGCTCTGAATAGCATCAGATTTAAACACAGAATGAAACTAAAGTAGCTACCTGCCTAAAGTGAAAACCTGCCATTAGAAGGGTGTCTTTTGCTTTGACAAACACAAAACAAAACACATAATTGCCAACCCATATGAACTACATCACAAGGTTGGCTGTCTCATTCACACAACAGCTGTGGCAACATTTGTGTAAACCAATGTATCCAGCACAATCCAAAGCAACTGCTTGATCTAAAAAAAAAAACTATTTTAAATCCATGTGATTTCTATGGAAGTGCTGTTACTATGCTGTAAGAAACAAAAAAAATTTGCATGCCTACCTCTTTAGCGGGAACCTGACATGGACTTTTCTTCAGTTTCACACATTTCCGGAGTTTACAGATTTGGTGCCCAGTTTTTCTGTTCAAGCAGCAGCTGCACTGTCCACAGTTGATCTTGCGAAGGCAAGGAACACAGGCGCCACATCTCCTCCTCTTCTTCATCTGTCTGTTTTTCTGAGCTTGAGATAAACAGTGCGGTGAGTCGGGTTGTAGAAATGAATCAGAAACACCTGCCTCACAATAACCTGGTCCCAGATCGACACTCCCAACTTCTGACTCTATAGTGTCCATGGATGACTGCGTGCTATCCGAGCCACTCAACAGTTTGCTTTGGAAAGATGTTGCTGCTTGAAATTCATAATCCAGTCCAGAAAGAGGATTGCAGTAAAAGCCTGCACTTAGTGAGAGCAATGACAGTGCTCCCTCATTCCTTATTAACATCTCATCATTGTCATTCACATCTTTGGTTGTTACGTCAGGGGTGAAATGATGCTGAAGGTCTTTTGTTGGAGTGTGCTGAAGGGCTGAAGATTCTTTGGCAAATTCACATAACTCCAAAAGCACACTCGAGTCTGGTTTAGTATAGCTTTTTGGTGAGATATGAGAAGCAATGTCATATGACTGGTAAGGTGTGGATGCTGGTGGGTTTGAGGTATCAGGTATATAATCAATGTCATCTTTAGCAGCTTCTTTACACTCATTTAAAAGCAAATCATTGGACTTTTTGGAGTTGGATTTATCAGTGTATTGGATTAGGACAGGACTGATTTCTGCCACTTCACCTGTGACCTTAGTCATCTTTTCATTTACTTGAATGGTGCCGTGAACATGTGTTTTTTCAGCATCTATGTTGGTAGGTAATGGTTCTTCATTAAGAAGAACTGCCTTGTTCTGCTGGTCATCACAACTTGATTCAAAAAGTACTAGATTTTTCACAGTATCATGTTTCCTTGTCTGCTGTGACTTGTAGGTCAATTTTGGGATCATTCTCCTAGGAGATTTTAATTCCTGCAGGGAACTTTTAGATGACAGACTGCCACGATAGGATCTCCTTCTGCCATTAAGGTCCACAAACATGCCATGTTGATATTGTGAACTCCGTGTGGTTCTGAGGTTGACAGCCCGCGTTCTGCATCTAAACTTGGTCTTACTTGCATGTCTTCGAGGTGCCTTATTTTTACCAGTACTCAGGATTCCCCTGGATTCTTGTTTTGTTGTTGATTTCCTGGTTTCCATTTGCCATGAATAGGATTTTGGATCCTGAGGTTTGCATGCATTAAGTGCTCGCCTTTTATCAGAGAAAATTTTCACCTGCCTAACATAGGGATTTGATAAAGGGGTTACATTCTTTTTCCGTTTGCATATATGAGGCATTACTAAGCTTTATAAGACCAAAGTTGGAGAACATGTGTGCCACCAGCAGTGGGCCAATCCAGGCCATATGCATGTTACAGGAATACATTCACTTTCTAATTGTCCAAGTCACTCTACTGGCTTCTTCTGTTAAAATCAGGCAAAGTACTCAGTATATTTACACTTAAAAGCACCACTGATGTAATGACTTGAAGAATATTTGTAGCTTGCAGATTAAAAATTAAATCTTCCTTAATTAGAATCCAGTCTGAAATGACCTGGTCACATCTGTGAATAGATAAATAGTCCATGGTCACAATATGATTCTTGCTTTTAAATATGAACTATAAAATCAACATCAGTTCATTATGGTTAAGTGAATGGCATAATATGTAACTTTTACACACTTTTACATACATTTGGTCATTTTTTATTCAAAATGACTTACAAGCATCCTGACATGTTTTGGGTCAGAACACAGGGTTGGTTTGAATCAATGGGAGTTGGATGTCTTGCTCAAGGACCCAAACTGCTAACTTCAGTGGACCTGAGGTTTAAACCCAGAACCATCAGATTGATAGCCCCACACCCTTACTACTGAGCTACCACAATCTCAGGTAAAACATTTATAAATGTAGCTTTGCTTGTTTCCAATCCAGTTGCATTAAAGAGGCTGTGCTTCTTTTCATTATAAAATAAAATGCTCTCTTTAGACAAAAATAAACTATATGTCACTGTTAACACACACTTACAAAACGGGAGTTTTGTGTGTGTGTACATATATATATATATATATATATATATATATATATATATATATATATATATATATAACTCCAGTTTTGTAAATGTATTTTACTTTAGTTAACTGTATAATCCATGTTATATAAGTTATCCATCCATCCATTATCTGCCGCTTGATCCTATATTAGGGTCGCTGGGGGGTTCCCCATGCCCATCCAGGAGAACGTTTCCGGCGCTGGCCAGGAACACCCAGGACAGGGCGCCCATCTATCGCTGGGCATTATATAAGTTATAAACTGGAAAAAATATGTAATGAAGGAAAGCAGACACTCACACAACAATAGAAAGCAAAGTGGTTTGGAAATAAATCATATTAACAAACCTATCTACAAGTACATACACTTCCAATAAGTGTATATTAATATAACGTGCATTATTTTATAAAGTCAGGTTGAAATTTTAACTTCTATGTGGATTGATGCATTTCTAAAATGTTAATAGATCGTTTGTAACAATGTAACAGAAGTCGAAAAGTAGCTCGGGTTTAAATGCAGGGCTTGTTTTGTATTTTCCACCCTGCACCTTCACTCCACTGCAGTTAGTACAACTGAACATTAGAACGTGTTAACGCCCTGACGCTCTGCAATGTAATGTATTTACAGCTTGAGCTTTAAGCATAAATATAATACAACTTCTAAATCTTCCAGCTTGGATACTTTATCTCTTCGATGATATATGGCATTTCTGAATTGTATGTTTTAGAAGAATAACCCCTGACAGTGATGTAATGTACATTTAATAATTACTTTAATAACTGTCGGACTGAAAGTTGGCTAAAAGCTAACTGCTGACATATCCGCTGTTGCTACATGCTCTCCTCAGCTTCTTATAAGCAAACTTTTTACTGCGTCCATCGGTTCAAATCCAACAGCCTGCGAACGACAAAGAATATGAGCCCTATTGCCAAACTTGTAGTTTAGTGGTTTGATAACACTTCTGTTTTGACACTTTTGAATCAGTTCCAGTAGTTCACATACCGGAGAAGGTTGTGCCCACGAAACTGCTAATAATACCCCACGCTTGTACAACACGAAGCCTGTCTCTTCAGCATTTCAACAGTTAGCCAGTCTGTCAGGTCGAACGAGGTAGTGTAAGTTTGCAAGTTTCCTCCGAACTCCCCTGCCATGCTGCCCCACACTTCAGCCCCGCGACGCAAACCGAATGCCGCTCACAGCGCTGCTGCACCGCCGCGCCGCGCTGCGCTGCTCCCTCCGGCCTCCAGCCACACGGCTATTTAACGCCGGCTGCCGGCAAAACGCGGAGTGGATCCCGTTAATGCCTCAGCTGCACCCCGAAACTTCAACAACCCTCATAGCGTCTCTCACACTCGCCCCCATTGTGATCAATTCTCAGTTTACTACTGTTTAACAGATCTCTATTCTTTACCCCACATCATGTCCCATTGCAACAAAATGCTTTATTTCTTTGCTGCATCCTCCACCTTCACCTTTCATTCCAATATGTTCGACCTCCACCACAGTATTTCTGACCTCCAACCTCAACATCTTCATTGTTCCATCTCCCATCCATTCATTATCTTCCTTTCGCCCCATCCTCTAGTGGGGCCATGGTGTGTGTGTGTGTGTGTGTGTGTGTGTGTGTGTGTGAGGGGGGGGGTGCCAATATATAGCTGGGCACACACTTACACTCACACAAACACTCTCTCTCTCTCTCTCTCTCTCTATATATATATATATATATATTGTTATTAAATACATTATTACACTTTTGGGCAACACGGTGGATTAGTGGTTAGCACGTTTGCCTCTCAGCGCTAGGGATTCCCAGGGGTTTCCTCCTCGTGGGTTTCCTCCTATAGTCCAAAACATGGATCAAGGTCAATTGAATTCTCCAATGTGTTTGTGTGTGTGAGGTGTCCTGGGTGTATCTACCCAGCGCGCGACCCTAATAGAGGATAATGTGGAAGATGATGGATGGATGGATATATATATAGAGAGAGAGCGAGAGAGAGAGGGAGAGAGAGGAGGGAGGGGGGCATTTTAGAACTGGAAATTTGCATTGAATCCATGTTTTTGGGCTGTGGGAGGAAACCCACCCAGACAGGAGGAGACCATGGAAACTCCACCCAGATTAGGATTCAAACCTGGATCCCAGGCACTGAGAGGCAAAATTGCTAACCACTAAGCCACCCTGCCGCCTATACAGCTTCTCCCCTACCTTTAAATATATTATCATACTATTTGTAACATCACACACATTATGATTAGCAGAATATCAAACCTCCAAATATGTTACAGCTTCACCTCAACATTCCCAGCTACACTTCTAAAATGTCTATTTTTGTAGCATCTCCCACCTTCACGTTCCAATACTTTTTACCTCCAAATCATGACATCTATGACCTTCAATATTCATATTATCATAAATATCTAATCTATGGGACGGCAATAGATAGATAGCGATAGATTGGCACCCTGACCTAAGCGTATCTGCCCAGTGCTAGAAACATTCTCCCCTGGTGACCCCCCCCCCCCCCCGTATACAATTTGCAGTATTGTATTTTATCAGCTTCTGACCGGTGTGAAGTTCAGAAGTATGCAGCTATGATATGATAATGATAACTGAACTGCTAACTTTAAAAATTACTAACATTAAAGCTCTAAAAGTCAGATACAGATCTAATTCTAAGATATTTAGCAGGCTGAGCTTTAAGCCTTAATATACACTTAAAAGAATCCTCATCTATTAGAAACTATTCATACTGTTATTACCTTATCATTATACTCTTGTTACTTTGGTTTCAAACAGGCAAATACAACAAGATGTGGCTGTCCAATAACAACAATTTAATTAAATGGCTGCATCTGATTTAAAAAAAATGTTGACTAGATAGAAGGTAATGGAAAGTGAATGTTAATCACAATCTTACTAACTGCATTAAAGCACAACAATAGCTATGAACACAGCAGAAATATCATTATCAGAAGATTAACAGAAGAAACCAAAAATACAAAGTATGAAATTAGTGGAACCAATATAATCCAAACACACAATGTTAATTTGCAGGTCATACACGTTGATATTCTTGTGGTATTTGTAAAATAAAAATCGCATTACAACAAGCTGAGAAAATCTAACACGCGTCTGCCAAAACGAAATGTAAATCATTCATACGTAATAACGCTGCGACAGAAAACCTGTGTCTCAAATCAGTTGTTATACACTTAACAGTACGAAGCAGACAAAACATCCATCCATGCATTATCTTCCGCTTTATCCTATATTAGGGTTTGGGTGGTGGTGGTGGTGGTGGGGGGGGGTTCCCCATGTCCATCCAGGGGAGAACGTTTCAGGCGCTGGGCAGATACACCCAGGACAGGGCACCAATCTATCACTCATTCACACGGACACACTCTAAATGGGGCAATTTGGAGAACTCAATTGACTTGATCCATGTTATTGGACTGTCGGAGGAAACCCACTCGGACACGGGGAAAACATGGAAACTCCACCCAGATGGGGATTCGAACCCGGAATCCCTAGCGCAGAGAGGCGAACGTGCTAACCATTAAGCCACCGTGCCGCCCTGCAGACAAAACATTCATTCATTCATTATCTTCCGCTTTATCCTACATTGGGGTCGCGATTCCCCATGCCCATCCAGGGGAGAATGTTTCGGGCGCTGGGCAGACACCCCCAGGACAGGACACCAATCTATCGCTGGGCAGCAGAATAAAAGATATTTCAGTCAATAAAAAATAGGAGAGAAGTTCTTAATGTTATGTAAAGCAATACTATGTAAGGTTTATTTTTCCTGTTATTTGCATTTTAGGTGAAACTATTTGCCAAACACAAAGAAAGTAACCACTTGTCTGAACTGGTAACATGGGTGTTGTTTGCTCCATTTTAAAGCTCACGAAACAACAGCATTAACTTAATATGTAATACCTTCATGCGAATTAATCATTTGATTCAGCATTGTGTAAAATTTGTATTACCCTAATAGCAAACATGATCAAAACCATACATTTGGTTCACATTTCCCATTACACATCTGCATTGCATTTGGCAAATATGGCAGTGCTACAAATGTGAGCGCACATATTAAAATATTTATATTTTCCCCATCTTTACACACATCTGGTCCACATGTGCAATCTACATGTAAGACCCTTTTGGCTGAAATTTGACCCAAATCTGGTGCATACTGTATGTGGCCCATATCTTACTTCCAAGAGCGATCTGCCCAAGTTGCATCATTACATGCAAAAGCAGACCAGATAAGTATGAAAAATATGGGCCACATCGGGGCCAGAATCATTTTGCTATTTCGGCATAAAATGTTTACAAGACATCAGCCGGTTACTGATTACATCATTGCACTGCAATAAAAAAAAAATGTTCATAAGATGTTCTTGACTCACAAAAACAGGTTTAAACATACACATGGGGAATCCTAAAACATTGCAAACATCTCATAAACACAAATTATAAAATGGGTAGTTCCTCAAATTTGATTGGCTGAGCCATTTGTCCAGCTGTGACATTATTAACAAAATTGCACACCTCTGATTGCTTTACATTTATTTTAATGCGAGAAATGTGTGTAAGTGATTAAACATTATTTTAAATCAAGTACCATAAATGGACATACAGATTCATATAAACTGCAAGCCATTTTCCGATGAGCAATAATGTATTGCTTTATTAAAAGCAATTTTTATTTTTATCCACGCTAAAGATGCAAAAACACACAGGGTTCAGCTCCTCAGTGTTCCACAGTAAACTGTATTTTAAAAGATTTGAAGGTTTTAGTAAATAAAGAGCTTAAATAATGTGATTAGGAAGGTACGGTGGCTTAGTGGTTAGCATGTTCGCCTCTCAGCACTAGGTATTCCCGGTTCGAATGCCCATCTGAGTGGAGTTTCCATGTCCTCCCCATGTCCGCGTGGGTTTCCTCCGGGTTCTCCGGTTTCTTCCCACAGTCCAAAAACTTGGATTAAGTCCATTGAGTTCTCCAAATTGCCCCATATAGAGTGTGTCTGTGTGAATGAGTGATAGATTGGTGCCCTGTCCTGGGTGTATCTGCCCAGCGCCCGGAACACCCCCCACCCCCCCGCGCGACATTAATTTAGGATAAAGTGGAAGATAATGGATGGAAATAATGTGTTTAAAGGTGAGTTTCTTCAAATAATCAACGGAAGGCAAAGGACAACCTTGATCAGATGCAGTGCGTTCTTGTTAGGATGTAGGGACCCAGTGTGCAGGGAGCACTCTGATTTAGGACTCGCCCCTGGACTCACTCCGAAAATGGCCAGCCAGTGAGCTTTCACATTGAAGGCACGTGTGAAGTTTGTCCCTAACGTCCTGAAGCCCTGTTGTGAGTACGCGTTGATAATCTCGCTTTATTCCATTACAGATTCGTATAAACGGCTGTTTCTCTGGGCTGCGGCTGACTCCGGGTGCGGAGGCAGGAAGCGGAGCAGATGTGCCGACCTGTCTGCCGGTTCTGTACAGAGGCTTTCATTCAGAATGACGGGATCAAAGTCCCATAAGGAAGGACAGCTGCTAACCTCAGCCTTTAATGACAGCTGAGAGTGTGTATCAAGCTGCGTCCTGAATGGCGTCCGCGTTTAAATCAGCCGATGCCGTGGTTGTGTAACGCGTAAGACAGCAGTGCAGATGTTAAAGCAGGACGAGAGCACAGCTGGATCAGCTTCACACATGTGCACTGTAAGCTCTCAGCTGTGTGACCTGTTAGCTAGAGTAGCAACAATCTGCTTTTAAACATACATAACATCCATCCATTATCTTCCGCTTTATCCTCTATTAGGGTCGAGGGGGGGAGGTTCCCCATGCCCATCCAGGGAGAACGTTTCGGGCGCTGGGCAGATAGACCCAGGACAGGGCGCCAATCCATTGCTGGGCACACACTCACTCACACAGACACACTCTATATGGGGCAATTTGGAGAACTCAATTGACTTGATCCATGTTTTTGGACTGTGGGAGGAAACCGGAGAACCCGGAGGAAACCCACGCGGACACGGAGAACATGGAAACTCCACCTAGATTGGGATTCGAACCCTAGCGCTGAGAGGCGAACGTGCTAACCACTAAGCCACCGTGCCGCCCATACATAACATGAATCTCTTTAATAGGCATCACCAGCTGATATGACATGCGATATCTGCCAAAGCAGTGCATTTCATGTAAATGTAAAGACTTTAATTTGCTATTTCTTTTACTTAACCACTTTATTCTCTACTAGGGTCACGTAGAGGGTTCCCCATGCTCTTCTAGGTGAGAATGTCTTGGACAGATACACCCAGGACAGGGTACCATTCCGTCGCACTTACTGAAACAGAAAGACACTCTGTAGGGGCAATTTAAAGCAGCCAATTTTACTCAAACCCATGTGGATATGGAGAAAACATGGAAATTCCACCCTGATCGGGATTTAAACCTGGATCTTCAGTGCTAAAAGGCGAATATACTAACACAAATGACCATGCCCCTAACTCAATTTTGATAGGGGCAATTTGGATTCAAGGCAGTTTAGAGCAGCCAAATCACCTTGAATCCATGTTTTTGGACTGTGGGAGGAAACTAGAGACATGGGAGAAAGCCCACAGACAAGGGGAGAACATGGAAACTCCACCAAGATAGGGAATAGGGTTGCAGTTGCCTTATGATGATTTGGGTTACTGTTTTTTAAATGTAATATGTTCAGGAAACCTAGTGTTTTCAGCTCTCTGACATTTGTGTCTTTTAACATAAAAACATTTTGTAAGACATTTGATTATAATTCACATTTGTGATTGAGCTTTCTTCTGTTATGTCAGTGTATCTGTGTATTTATGGGCTTGTCATTGTTTCAGATACTGAAGAGAGCCATGTCTGACCTGGAGTCCTGATCCTTACAGCATGGCATCCGAGGCGTCCATCTCCTCGGCTGGTCGGCCTCAGATTCCCGGAGGGAACCCAGTGCACAGAGATTACTCTCACTTTATCCGTTCCTTTGTCGCAGGAGGTAATGTCCATCATCTGTTTTTCTGGGTCTAGCTTAAATGAACTTCACATCATGTTCTAACCAACCTAATATTTTAATGTTTTAAATAAATCTTTATTCATTTAAATAAATATATTGTGGCTACAGTTTAATAACCAGTCCAATAGAATTGCGGCACCATGAAAAATGTAGATTACATTTTTTTTTTTTTTTTTCACATTACCGTGCCAAGGAGAGCTGAGTTTATCATGAGGAAAACACAAAAGCTTATAGTTGTTAGAGCAACATAACACCTCTCTTCTGTAAACTTTAAAAAAAAAAAAGGAGTTCACTTACCAAGGAGCTGAACTCTGTGTGTTTTGCGTCTGTAGCGTGGATGTGCTTTAATAATTGCATTATTTTTAATAATAAAAAGTAATATTATTACAGTAGATGCATGGCAGAGTATGGTTACAGCTCTTTCCCATGATTTACTCCCAATATTGCACAACCCTGAGAGCTTTTATAAAATAGTTACCAGCACATTATAAGGTATATGAAAAAACATTGGTTTGATTCATAAATATCTTTAATTAAAACTAAATTATTAATAAACTGATCTTTCATGATGGATTCTAGTCTGGTTTTTAAAGTGAACATTTTATCTGTATTTCAATTAATGTTACACAATTTTAAAAATGTTCTACCACATTTCACACATTGATACGAATGTGAAGCAGTCGGAGGTGTGCATTATTGTCAATGTTACGGCCGGAAACTAAACTGCTCAGCCAATCAGATTTAAGATTTCACAATGATATATAAAGCACAAATATTGAAATTCTGCAACAATATGCAACTAGAACAGTTACAAACAGTAATAGCCCAATTTGTCCTGACTGCAACAGTAAATTGAGCTGTTCACATAGAGAAACACATCAATGTTTTAGTGCTGAAACTGTTCTGTAAAGAAGTATTAGCTAAAATTCCACCACGTTAGTTGCACAAGACTAAAAATCATTGCACTTTAGCAATTTGCACAGTTCCAGTTACATAACAACTGTTGACTGTATACAAAGATTCACATTGATTGTTCCTATTGATTGTCTATAATTAATATAATATAATAACTTGCCTTATTTGTCTACTTGGGTTTATATTTATGTACTTTTGAAAAATCTAATAATGTTTATAGGAGTTGCAGGATGCTGTGCCAAGACCACTATTGCACCTCTTGATAGGGTGAAAATTTTACTTCAAGCTCATAATCCTCATTACAAGCACTTAGGTAAGCTGCATCATTACAAGCTTAAGACATTTAGTGTAACCAGAGTTTTAACTTGGTTTTAAACCACATGCTATGGATATTGTAGGGGTGCTTGCTACACTCAGAGCTGTGCCAAAAAAAGAGGGCTTCCTCGGGCTGTACAAAGGAAATGGAGCCATGATGGTCCGAATATTTCCATATGGAGCCATTCAGTTTATGGCGTTTGATCACTATAAAAAGGTATTTTACATTGATTATTATAGATCTACTGTTTGTAGCAATGTGGTTTTGTCATACAACCTGACCATGTATTTTTATTGTATTTAGTTTCTTAGTACACAGCTTGGTATATCCGGACATATCCATCGCCTTATGGCTGGGTCGATGGCAGGTCAGTAGAACCCCCCTACCCACTTGAGTATGTTTTTTATAAATGATATCATTGCTGATTAAAATGTATCCAACTAATTTTCTTTTTTTTTAGGAATGACTGCTGTAATTTGTACATATCCTCTGGATGTTATTCGTGCTCGTCTGGCATTTCAAGTGACTGGAGAACATCGCTATACAGGCATAGGCAATGCATTTCGCACCATTTATTTGAAGGTATTACACAGAGAAAGAGGGCCTTAATCAAAACATTGTCGTTTTGTATCTATTTAGTTGTATCTTAACTATTTTGTTTTAGGAGGGTGGCGTTTCTGGATTCTACCGTGGTCTTATTCCAACCATCATTGGCATGGCTCCTTATGCAGGTTAAGTTTCACATCACAGTTGTTTTTCCACTTGTAGCACCGCATTATTTTGGACACTATACTGTTATGGACAGAACAGTGGCTTGGTGATTATCATGTTTACCTCTTCAGTGCTGGGGAGCTAGATTCCACAAAAACCGGAGAACCCAAAGCATATCCATGCAGACATGGGGATTTATACGTTTTTCACGTTTTCTTAATAACGGCTAGAAATTTGGCATCTTGAGAGAGAAGTTATGCAATGTAAATGGCTTATGTCATCAGGCAAAAGGTCTGCATTTAGCACTAGGTGGTGTCAGAGAACACTTATAATGGTTTCTTGGTCTTGCTAGTAAGATGTTAATTTAAAGAAGGAAATCAATAAATATTGACTTTAAATACAGGCTATGGAAGAATAAGATCTATGAAGTTAAAAAATGTTTTAGGGTGTCTTATTATTTTTATTTTCATTTTTAAATGAATGAGATGATGGTAGCAGGTCATTTGTGGTTGGGCTGTTACATAGTGAAAATCAGGTTTTTGTGATTAAGGTTATTTTTATGTCCAGATATGATTAGAAATAATCTAATCTCTCTTTACAACAATCTACAGTTAATGCAATGCAAAAATTTCCACCATAAAAACCCAAGCAGCAGCTTATGAAAACATTTAATTTGTGTTGCTTTCAAAACCACAACCAGTGAACACAACTGTTCTATCACTACTACAGACTAGTTTTGTAAAGTTACATTTTAGTCTGCTAATAATTTGCATTTTCATGGATATTAGGCTGTTACTTCTTCTTTTTTGTGCATGTATTTTGTACTTTAATAGTTCAGAATGTTTTTTCATCTGAACATTTTTGCAGTTAATAAGACAACACAGTATAAAGTTTGGACATGTACTTGTACTTTAAACATTTTAGCCTTGCAGGAATTATTAGTAAAAAAAAAATTAATAGAAATATTAACCAAGTTTAGTAAAATATTTTACAATGAATCAGGGTTTGTGTTTGTTCCATTAAAAACATGAAACTTCACATGTTTTGGTTTAAAATGTTTTCTTGTTTTAGGATTTTCATTTTTCACCTTTGGGACATTGAAGAGTATGGGGCTCAGTCATTTTCCAGAGCTTCTAGGCAAACCATCGTTGGACAATCCTGATGTTCTGGTCTTGAAGACTCACGTCAATCTGCTCTGTGGAGGAATCGCTGGGGCCATTGCTCAGACCATATCGTGAGTTAGTTACAGGACTAATTACAGGACTAATTTAATCCACTGGCATTTTCTTTAGGCATGTATGTATTTGTCAGTATTTGTAAATAATATTACTAAACATGTTTTTTCATAAGTTTATGTTTTTAATAAAGATAAAAATGAATTAAGTAGGTTCAGGTTTTCAAAATTTTACCAATTTTATTGATTTTGACTATTTGCACAGTTTCTAGTTTAGTTGAATGCAACACTTCGTGAGTTTAAGGGCTGTTACATATCTAGCTTTAACAAAATGTAGTAATGTCTTTATCATTTATTTTGCCAGTGATACAGATCAGACTATATTGATCTTAAGTTCAGTCTAATTTAAATTCAGTTAAAGTATAATAATAAGTCATGACTTTAAAAAACACATTTCCACAGTTAAAAAATATGTAAGTTAGGTCTAATCAAATTTTAGAGGGTAATACCAACTTTTCTGTGCTAGATATCCTCTGGATGTTGCACGAAGAAGAATGCAGTTAGGAACAGTGCTTCCTGACTCTGACAAATGTCTGTAAGTAGGGTATAAACTGTTTCAAGTGTTTGCAAACTTAAAATTCCTCAGCTTTGCGTGGATGGAAAACATACTGACCTAATAGGTGTGAGAGGTTCAAGCCCAGATAAATAGGTCCGGTTGTTTCAGGAATGGCATTTGGTGTAAAACTTATGATGGAAAAGTATAGAAATAGTCAGAAGAAGATGCATAGTGTATTTGTATGTCTAGAGAAAGCATAGTGTGCCGAAAGAGGAGATGTGGTATTGTATTTGAAAGTCAGGAGTGGCAGAGACGTATGTACAGTTGTTTTGTTATGAGGACATTATGGTGGTGGTAAAATGCAGTAAGAGAGACCGATGGTTTAAAGTGGAGGTGTGAATTGTGTTCTGTGATAGTAGAAATTCTAAATCATAAAGTTGAAAAGAGTTCAAAGAGATGGAGGTGTGTATTAGAGAGAAGGGGAATAAATGTGGGACTGACCAAAAGAAGGAGAAGGCGCTCGAGGTAGCAATGATAAAGTTGTTGGGATTCTTGCTAGAAGTAACAAACATGGACAAGTTTAAATTAATTTAATCAGAGTTTATTAGAAGGAAAGCACAGGTAGCATGTTTATGGGACAAAGTTAGAGAGGTTTGGACATTTACGAATGAGTCCTAAGGTTTATATTGTAAGAAGAATCCTGTGAGGGGACTCACCAAGAGGAATTTTATGAATATTTTGTTCTCTCATTTGTAAGTCGCTTTGGATGAAAGTGGCTGCTAAATGACTGAATGTAAATGTAATGTAATCGATGAGGCGAGGAAGGATGTTCGGATGTTTGGGATGACTGAGGAGGATACTCAGGATGGGGCGAGATGAAGAAATAAGATCCACTGTGGTGACCCCTATGGGAACAGTAAAACCTCATCAATTATAAACCTGTGGATGTTGAAAAAGTGGACATGTCTTCTGCCAGCCAGACAGTTGATGGTTTAAGCTCAAGAAGTGAGGAACCAGCACTGTTGAAATCTTGAAGGAGTCCTTAACTCTCAGTTGCTTGCATTGTGTGGTGTCACTTCTGTATTTTGCAGTGGATCATGGTGTCTGAAATGAAATATACACAATGTCTGTTATACAATGAAGATGGCATCATGTATAAGCTGCACTGAATAATTATAGTAATGTCTTGCTATCTTTCTCTCTTCCTAGATCTCTTTCAAAAACCCTCAGTCATGTGTACAACCAATACGGGGTTAAGAGAGGCCTGTACCGTGGCCTGTCTCTCAACTACATCCGTTGTGTTCCGTCCCAAGCGGTTGCTTTCACCACCTATGAATTCATGAAGCAAATCCTGCACTTGAACTAACAAAACAAGTTGGGACACAGCTTCTGAAAATGTTGCAGCATCTTCCTGGTTTACTGTTGTTTAATTTAACAGATAATCATCCGATTGACAGCAACCTGCGTTGAACAATCTGCCTTAACCACTGTGGCTGTCTTGTGTAAGTGAAGTTAAGTAAACAACGCTGCTCTGTAGATGAATACCGATTGTATATTAAACCAGTAACTCACTGTGACTGTAAATGACATAATTATATTATCAGCAAGGCAATGAAATACATTTTTTGTAAGGCGTGGTAGGGTTTAATAAAATCTGTCACCCAAATAGGAGAAGTGCTCAAGATGAACCTGACTTCATGCTTTAAATGTAGCAAATTTTCAGACATGCAATAATTGGTTATGGCTTCAGTTCTTTCTAACATGCTAAAACATATACTATTATTCCCTTCTAAGTAGGTAGTAAAATGTATTGTGTGCCGCTACTTTTAAATCATAGGCTACTTGATGATAAACTGCATGTTGTGCTTATAACACCCTAAAGAGGTCTGTAATATAGAGACTTTAGTTCAGTCACATTCTGATCTGATGTCATTTTATAAAAAAACATGACTTCTATAGCAGCTTTATAGTCACTTATTTTCTGCAGTAGTAGGTTATAAACAACAGTAAGTCTGATTAAAAGAATATAATGAGTTTTTTATATATAATAAGTGTCTTTATTGAAATACCTAATGCCTTTACATGTTTACAGCTACTTAGAACAATGTTGCCTCTTAAGATTTCATTGTTTTTGTCTGTATGTTTAAACATAAAATGATCTAGTAACACTGTTTGTGGTTTTGAGTGGCCACTTGTCATCAATCTTAAGTTAGAACAGCAGTTTATCAGCAACTTGTAATATGTCTGTATTTAATATGTGAATAATCATTATAGTCTTCTTCTAAATGAAACCCCATATGTGTTGTAGATGCAATCAGTATTTATTTTAATCTTGCTGCTGTGCTTATAAGAATTTGGCATGATTTTTTTATTGGAGTGTTTTTAGTTTTAGTTTTAGTGTTTTTTTGTTTGTTTGTTTTTCTTTGCAATTTGTAATAATTTGGCAGCATATGTCTTTATTGCTGTTTTATTTTCAACAGCATGTGCAGTTGTATGCAGAAGCTTGAACACTTTTGGCCAAATAGTGTTTTTTTAATTGAGCAGTAAAAACAGATTGTTGTTAAACATGAGACTAAAAACTTTGGGCACACCCTAATTCACAGTTGCTTATTACAATAAATTAAAAAGAAAAACAGAAACGTAATAAATTTAGCCCTGAGAATAATTTTAATCACCTAGTACATAAAGATTTTTACTTCTCAGTATAAGAACAAAATATGTGTGCATTATGTAATTTGACCAACCTGTTCAAGCGCTCACATACATGGTGTCATGTCTTATTTAGTTTTGATTTTGTTATATTTCTTTTTATGAAGTGTGTTGATTTAGAGTATTTCTATTTGCTTAACTTTTGATTGTGCATTTCGTCAATGTAAAATCGTACATGTGAATCAGATATTGATCAGCAATTTAATATTTTGTATTTTGCACTATGAACTCACTTAAACACATCCATGCTTAATGGATAAGATATTCAATTCATAAAGGAATGATAGAAAATAATTGTTAGTGGAGTTAAAGATTACTTTGTCTTTTACTGGTGTTATTTAAAGTAACCTTGTATAAATTACATGACATGAATTACAGATGTATTCATTCAACTTTCTTGACTGCCAAAAGTCAAGAAATGGAAGGCATTTTATAATTTTACAAAGTAAACAAAAATAGTTACTTTAGCTCTGGTAATATTCTAATACTATACCAAGTAAGAGACTCTAGTAGAGGATCAAGAGGAAGATAAGATACCCACCATCATATGTAAAACAAATAAACACAAGAAAATGTAACAAACAACTTTTTTTCACATCAGGAATAAACCTCAAAATGGCTGACTGGTCCTTTTAACTACCAAGCCCTCCTGTTTCTGGAGCAAGGGCTTCTGAAGTCCTACTCTTGAGTTTATTACACTTGCTGTAAACTTGATTTGAGCTGCCTAAATGTTTGTTTCTCCATTGTCTAATTCTCCTATTCATGATGCACCATATATTTTTAATAGAAGGTAGATCAGGAGTACAAGCAGAATAGCCACACATGTACACTATGTCTACAATGCCACAGTTTTGAAAGTTGTGAAAATTAAAAAGTTAGAAAGATTTATTGGTACGATCCTTATGAGAGGCAACTGATTTTGGATGAAACCACAGATGAAGCTCGAGTCTTCAGGCATGCACTTCTTTCAAGCAGCCTTTAAGCCTCTGATGTTTTCTAAACCCTACAAAGAAAGAACATTTGAAAAGACTTGATTGATTCTATAAGAATCGATCAAAAACTATTATTAATTTTCCACACAGATATTTTACAGAGCTGATATTCAGGACTTTAATCAATATAGAGGAGACAGGTTCAGATTAACTGGACTCAACTTTAAATTATCGGTGTTACCCTGTTTAGTGCTGGATTTATCTCCAAACTCTCCTCTGCCACTATTCCTCAGTCTGGTGGCAGAAACTCGGTCCCTGGTTTATGAGGTTCAAGACTGTAGGTCACAAAGATGAGAAAATCTGTGAATAGAAAATGGGGTGAGATTAATTTGAGGCCAAATGATTTTTAACAGCAGACCAGAAGTTCTATTTGGAAAATGTGATCAGTAACATGATCTTAGATTTGAGCTGATTATGTAGGTAATGGAAGAAAAACAACATTGTGAATATGTGCATGTTCTCCTGCAGGTCCTTTAAGCTATCAACGTTAAGCAACACAGGAAGAATGCATCAACAAAAGCAGATCTGATCTGTCTGATTACACAACTAAGAATTACAAACAACTTTTAAAGTTCTCAAGAACCATTCACACCTCTCCAGTGAATATTTATCTGCAAAAAAAAATTAAAATCTTAGAACTATTTGGTCCAAAAGTGTGTATTGAGAGTGGGGTGAGACCGGCAGATGTATTTACCTGTCTGTGGTAAATGAAATAAATAAATGAAATGTAGATCTATAAGCTGCAGAGTGACTGATGATGGTGGGAGTGACTCACCGCTTTGGCTTTGTCCAGATCCTCCAGAATCATTTGCAGAATTTGTCCTTTTCCCCAATCAACTTAAACTTCTGACACCAATTGAGCAGCTTGTTGAAGACCACAGTGTCATTCTACTCACCTGAGGCAGAGATTTTAGGCTGAATTGTTTAATTCTCCATTATAAACTCAATGTTTCATGTAAAGGAACAATAATCAATGCTTTATAAACACCTTGTCTTTTTGTTCTTGTTTTAATGCTGCCTGGTTTGTACTGTTTTAATTTTGGACTCATCAATAACTCTCTTAAAACCAATGGTAAGTTTTTAGAATGATAAACTCACCCTTATGTGACAGGTGCACAGGTGGCATGCTGCATGGGGGTACTTCCTGAACCCACTTTTGCAAACTTCCATCAGTTTATGGTTTCTTTCTTCTTACTTGTGACAGAGCTCATTTATCTGATGGTCCAGATCCTTGAAAGTCTGTGCATTTAAATCATTAAGGATGCTGCTGAGGATCTTGTTCAGGTCCTGAGTATTAACCACATTGTTGCTGCTCCTAACTTCTGATACAATTTATGACTCAGAAAATATATGAAACGGAACATTCACCACGACTTTGCGCTCCACCTCTGGCTCTGATTTATTGTTAGAGACCGCTTCTTCAAACTTTGATCTAGACTACACCACCTTTTTAGGGATGACCAGATCATTTGTTTGACCCTGCAGGCAGAAGTGTGTGTGTGTGGGGGGGGGGGGGTGGTACAGGTGAGATGATGAGTGGACATAATCATTTTGATTATTAGGTTTTAATATCAGGGCCAGAGTCTGTGGAAATTAACCCAGAAGGGTATTAGCATTTTAAAAGATTTATAAACTTCAAAAATTCAGAGTTGATTTGTAATAGTATAAAGACTTAATTACTGAGATGCTGCTTAGGTACAGGAGATGTCCAGACTCCAGAGCTGATCTCCAGTGTCATGTCCTGTCCTTCCAGTATAGGGTCTTTTATTGTGACCTGCAGGAACATTGATCAACTAAACAACTAAAATATTTTATAATGGTTAATAAAACATACATGAATATGCAATTTATGATCAATAAAATGGATAAAAACCACTATTCAATAAAGGAAAAAAGATTTAAATGATTTGTGTTGAAGTTACCACTTCAAGAGGAGGAGTGGTTTCCTACTGAAGACGTGGACTGAGTCATGTAATAAACATCAATACAAACCCATCAGTCCATTTATTTAATCATGTGATCAATCAGATTTTTCTAATCATAATCAGTGAAGATAAAGGTGATTAGACCGAGGAAACCCACACGGACAACATGGAAACTCCACCCAGATGGATCCACTGGATCCTCAGTGCTGAGAGGTGAATGTGCTAACTACTAAGCCACCATGCCGCCCTACAGTTTAACTTGTGCTTCATAATAATATTATAATACATATTCGGAATATTTTTATATAATGGTGGCATGCTTTACTGCCGTTAGTCCTTTGGGAGGCGCTTGCTTAACGATTTTCCTCCTTTTCACTTGCCCTGTTGTGCAGTTGAAGACGCGCATGCGCAATGCATGAAAACAAGCGTGCAGGTGAGTAAGGGTGTGGTCTGTGTAAATGCGGTGTTTAATAATACGGTGCATTTATTGTGGATAATAGTGAGATTTATCTTGTTTCTTTTTGTCAATATACCCACATGAGCCCCATATTTTACATGATTTGTATAGAGGGTGTATTTAGTACGGCCGCATGGAGTTTTAAAATGGATTGTTTTCATGTGCAGTGTGTTTTAGGTGACTTCAGTACACCATAAAGCAGGGGTGACACACTCAGTTGCACTGGGGCCAAAACTCAAACCATACATTTAGCCGCGGCCAACAGGAGAAACATTTATTGAACACACTAAAATCAAACACAAATAATATCGGCGGGCCATTTATAACAATAATAATAGATGGATGTAAAATGATCTCGTGGGCTGGATATGACCCATAGGCCTTGAGTTTGACACCTATGCTATAAAGTTATAGCTGTGATGTAAAATGTTATTATATTCATTCATTCATTATCAGCCACTTTATCCTCTATTAGTGTCATGGTGGGGTTCCCCATGCCCATTCAGGGGAGAACGTCTCGGGCTCTGGGCAGATACACCCAGGACAGGGTGCCAATCCATCGTTGGGCACATGCTCACTCACTCAAACACACTCTATATGGGACAATTTGGAGAACCCAGAGGAAACCCACACGGACACGGGAAGAACATGGAGACTCCACCCAGATGGGGATTAGCACCGGGGATCCCTAGCGCTGAGAGGCGAACGTGCTAACCACTATGCCACCGTTGCTCCCATGTTGTTATATATTATTATAAATATTTAATGTAGGGGTTTAGTAGTTTACAGTATTTTTTTCTTATATACGTTTCGGGCGCAGTGCAGATACACCCAGGACAGGGCGCCAATCTATCGCTGGGCACACACACACACACACACACACACACACATACACACACACACTTACTCACACAGACACACTCTCTGGGCCAATTCGGAGAACTCAATTGACTTGATCCATGTTTTTGGACTGTGGGAGGAAACCGGAGAACCCACAGGAAAGCCGCGCAGAGACAGGGAGAACATGGAAACTCCACTCAGATGGGGATTCAAACCAGAAATCCCTAGTGCTGAGAGGCGAACGTGCTAACCACTAAGCCCCCATGCCATATTGCTCGTTGTGTTTTCAGTTTTATGTGAATAATTTTGAAGTGCATTTACACTATTTCTAAACTAGTTTTAGTTTTGCTGTAATTTTCTTACAGGGAGAAAAACAAATGGATGTTGACTGCAGTGATTCTAGTTTGGGACACATTTTATGGTGTATTATATTTTAATTAGGGGAAATAGGGAAATTTTGTAAATAAATATTAAATGTGCATTAAAACATGCAGGTGTTTGTTCTCAGCCCGAGACCCACACTCACTTATAGTAAATAAGTCTCGACCCACTTGGTTGTAACCATGATCACCAGTCAAATTTTAATTAGAGTTTATTAGAAGGACAGCACCTGTAGGATGTTTATGAGATAAAGTTAGGGAGGTGGAACGACCACGCAGGATGAGGAGAAGAAGGGCTATAAGCAAGTTTACCTTTAATCATCTGCTAAATGACTGAATGTAAATGTAATGTAATCGATGAGGCGAGGAAGGATGTTCGGATGTTTGGGATGACTGAGGAGGATACTCAGGATGGGGCGAGATGAAGAAATAAGATCCACTGTGTTGACCCCCATGGGAACAGTATAAACCTCATCAATTATAAACCTGTGGATGTTGAAAAAGTGGACATGTCTTCTGCCAGCCAGACGGTTAATGGTTTAAGCTCAAGAAGTGAGGAACCAGCACTGTTGAAATCTTGAAGGAGGTCCTTAACTCTCAGTTGCTTGCATTGTGTGGTGTCACTTCTGTATTTTGCAGTGGATCATGGTGTCTGAAATGAAATATACACAATGTCTGTTATACAATTGAGATGGCATCATGTATAAGCTGCACTGAATAATTATAGTAATGTCTTGCTATCGTTCTCTCTTCCTAGATCTCTTTCAAAAACCCTCAGTCATGTGTACAACCATTACGGGGTTTTAGAGAGGCCTGTACCGTGGCCTGTCTCTCAACTACATCCGTTGTGTTCCGTCCCAAGCCGTTGCTTTCACCACCTATGAATTCATGAAGCAAATCCTGCACTTGAACTAACAAAACAAGTTGGGACACAGCTTCTGAAAATGTTGCAGCATCTTCCTGGTTTACTGTTGTTTAATTTAACAGATTGACATCCGATTGACAGCAACCTGCGTTGAACAATCTGTCTTAACCACTGTGGCTGTCTTGTGAAAGTGAAGTGAAGTAAAAAACGCTGCTCTGTAGATGAATACTGATGAATACATGTGATTTTTTTTTTTTGAGTGAAAGGGTATAAAAATAATCGAGAATTATACAAACTTAAAGTACTTTAGACTTAAAGTACATGGACATTGCCAGAAACAGTGTGTAGATTTGAAAGGCAATTTTTAAACTCATTTGACATCTCATGTAATCAAATGAAGTGCAGTCCCCATTCAAAGTTGTGGCAAGGTATTTTTTATACTACACATACTACTACACAATATGTCTAGAAAACCTCAAAATGCCACCTGTACGTAGGTCTCAGATAGGCATGTTGACGCATCGACAGTTAGACAAATATCTCTTTATCTTTCGTTAAATCTTGTACTAGTGTGCCCAGGGGAGGATTGGTTGTTCCTTTTCAGGGGACAACGTTTCAGGCGCTGGGCAGATACACCTGGTACAGGGCACCAATCCATCACTTGTCACACAGACACACACTAGACATTGGCAATTTGAAGTAGTCGAATTTAGTTACGTTGAATCCAATGTTTTTTGACTGTGGGAGGAAACCGAAGCACGTAAAAACCACAACACCACCGTGCCACCCTGGATAATATTAAAGGATAACTTAATTGGTTTATAGCATATTGACCAATTTTGACCCATTTTCATCACTCTAGCTCCTATTTCCAAAGATGGATTTTTTGGCCATGTTAAAAATGTGTTCCACAATGCTGGGCATGTAAGACAACAGATTTGCATTGCTAAAGAAAGTTTAGGGTCCACATTTTTACCATGATTAAAAAAATAGTATGCCAATGGTTGAGCTGTTGGTCTTTTAATGAAAAAGTTTGATGTTAAAATACTGTGTCCAGTGTGGGTCCTTGAGCAAGGCCTTTTACCCTTATTGCTTCAGGGGTACTGTATCATGGATGACCCTGTGTTCCAACCATGTAGTTGGGATTCATGTAAGTCACTTTGGAGAAAAGCATCTGCAAAATTACTTAATGTTAATTGATAACAGAATATGGCATGAGAGGGGTACAGGTCTTGCCTCTTTTTTGAGATTTAGTCACAACAATGCACAGCCTTGAGTACATTATTGCTTTTATAATGTAATGTAATGTACCCCCTTCAGATTCTGTTGAAAAGAGGTTTAAAATAGATGGCCAGGCAACATAACTGGTATTTTCTAAGGCTTCTTCTTGTAATAATAAGTAAAGGTAGTATCTGTGCCCCTATGATATCTCTTTCTACAGAGGACTTGCCAGGTCTTCTGTACGACATTAAACATGTTCATACCTTTTTGCATAGCACAGTATAATTGTAAAAATGTTGCATTTATTGTTGCAGTGCCAGATTGTATTAATGGACACTGATTTTTTAGAGCATTTCCTGAAAATAGTTTGAGGGCTCAATTATCATGAATGCAGCATTTTCCACCCTTGGCATTTATACACAAAGGTTTTTTCACCCCAAACCTTTTAAATCTTCTTAAACTAACTGGCAATTCTTTCATGAGGTTTGGTGCACACTTCTGATTAATGCTTCAATTGTACTCACGATAACACCACTTGTTACCACGTACCACAAGTACCACAAATGTGTTGTGGGCAGCATTTTAAACAATCAAAAAAGTGAAAAAAAAAAAAAAGAATTTAAACCCTGGTTTGTATGTTTTTTTTAAAAAAAGCCAAAAAATTAATCAGTTGATGAGTAAAAATAATCAATTGACAAAACAATTCATTCATTTATTCATTACCTCTCGCTTTATCCTATATTAGGGCCGCGGTGGGGTTCCTCATGCCCATCCAGGGGAGAACGTTTTGGGCGCTGGGCAGACACACCTAGGACAGGGCACCAATCTATCACAGGGCACACACTCACTCACACAGACACGCACGCATACACACTCTATATGGGGCAATTTGGAGAACTCAGTTGACTTGTTCCATGTTTTTGGACTGTGGGAGGAAACCGGAGAACCCAGAGGAAACCCACACAGACACGGGGAGAACATGGAAACTCCACCCAGATGGGGATTCGAACCGGGAATCCCTAGTGCTGAGAAGCGAACGTGCTAACCACTAAACCACCGTGCCGCCGACAAAACAATTAAAGTTTTAATTAATTACATTTAATTTATTTCAATTTGAAAATGCAATTAGCAGTATTCATTTTACAATTTGATGTGAAGCATGCTGAAGCATTTTAAAGCCGTTTCAAGTAAGTTTTAATATGCTAAATAAAAAATTAATCTGTGATGTATTCCGAAATTTTACCTGTCATGTCATTACAGAAAGTTATAAAATATGAAGATAAATATCTAATGCTACAAAATTACCCATTTAAAACTTTTTTACAGTGTGTGAAACCTCACTGCTGTTTCTACTTACACTTTTTGACATGTGACTGTAACAATGTGTGAAACAAAGTGTTTTATTTTCCTTTAGAGTAATATTTGATGAAATGAATTAATTTGTAATTAATAAGTTTGGTTAGTAGTACTTTGTATTTTTCATTGCCAATATTACTAGATCTTGTTGTAAAACTAAAGATAAAAAATACATGTTAAAATTCAGGCCACATTATACTTTCTATAATGATTCTGTGTTTTTAGTTTATTTTATACTTTAGTGTAAAAATAAACAGACCCTTTTTATTATCACAATTCAAATGTTGCTCAAAATTTGTAACTGTTATGGATTTATACCAGTCAACATTTTTTCTTTCTAGTTGCAGGAAACATGGATAGTCTGTCTTTCCTTTAACCATTTGCATTTATGCTCTTTGCCTTTGTATAGTGTTTCTGTGTAAAAGTAGTTTCTTATTTGACTAGTAAATATGTATACAAAATACTGCTGGTAGTTCCTGATTCACATATATTATCAGAGTTACAGTTTAATGCAAAATTTTGGACACCTTTGCTCATTATACATGTTATTTTGAATTTCTAGGTAAAAATCAAAAATATTAACATCCTCCACAGAAATCTAATGTTTACACATTTGAACGTAATTTAATAGTATTTTTTTTACATATTAAAAAAATAAAACCTGTAGACACTTTATTTAAAATGACCAATCCTTATTATTAATTACAGTAAATCAAACAGTTGTTTAAAAAAGGGATGTGTAAACATTGGTGTAAGACTGAGTTTGGCAAAGGGCTCAATTGCATAATTCAACCTTTAGAAAGCCAAACTGCACCACACCAGTCCAGTAAATGGTTTTAAAAAGAAAACATCCATCCATCCATACATTATCTTTCACTTTATCCTATATTAGGGTCTTGGGCGGGTTCCTCATGCCCATCCAGGGGAGAAAGTTTCGGGCACTGGGCAGATACACTCAGGACAGGGCCCCAATCTATCGCTGGGCACACACTCACTCACACACACAGATACGCACACATACGCACTCTATATGGGGCAATTTGGAGATCTCATCCATGAACTGATCCATGTTTTTGGACAGTGAAAGGAAACCGAAGAACCCGGAGGAAACCCACGCAGACACGGGGAGAACATGTAAACTCCACCAAGATGGGGATTCGAACCGGGAATCCCTAGTGCTGAGGCAAACGTGCTAACCACTAAGCCACCCTGCCCTTTCATACATTTATATTTAATTTAAATTAGTCATTGCTGTAGTTGCTATCAGTCTTGTATGGACAGTTGATTATCAATCATATTCAGTGTCTGATTACATATATTACAATATATTAATATTAATAAAATAATTACATTTCAAGTAGTTTATTTTTATAGCACCTTATACAATTGTAAAAAAGCAACTGTAGCTAGAAAAATTTTGTTATTTTTAGGAAAAAAACAGACTTAGTGGAGGACTCATCCTCCTTGAGCGGCCAAGCAGCATTAATACTGTAGGACAACATATAATGCAGACATTGCCCCTAAACCAAACTGATTGCATAATTTTTTTTAATAATAATTGTTGTAGTTCAACATGCTGTACATGATTGGACCATGTTATAAGTTGAGCACAAACAAATACACTGTTGTGAAATTTACATGGTTTGTCAGTAGAGGGTTTCGAATGAGTAATTTCTGGGAGGAGCAGGGTTTAATAAGTAGTTATGTGTTGCTCTGTTAGCATTTATTCACTGAGTGGATCTGATCAGTATAAACAGGTAAGTATATGCACATATAAATAAAGGAATTCACTATATTAAAGGCTGCAGAAGGTTACAGTGTGAATGCAGAGTCTTTTCCCTCTGTCTGAAAAGGATGCCTTCATACACGGTGACCATTGCTACTGGCAGTCAGTGGTTTGCAGGGACTGATAACTACATCTATCTAACCTTGGTTGGGACAAATGGAAGCAGTGAGAAGACACTGCTGGATAAACCACTTTACAACGACTTTGAACGTGGAGCGGTAAGATATTAAAAATAACCATTCTGTTACTTAATTTTTGCTTGAAATACTTTTTTTCCTCAATGCAATCCTGAAGGTTATATTTTTATAGTTATAGATTATATCGCTATGGAGGAAATTGTCTAAAAATATATACAAGGTTTGAACCTTAGGTGATAATTCACTAAAACAAATGTTTAAATGGACAGGCAATGGACAATCCTAAAGAATCACTGATTAGTTAATTTCTTCTTTCTTCCATTTGGCATTTTTTTCAATATTGTAATACAAATCACTCTTCATTTGTGTATTAAAATTCAGAGGAATTTAAATGAAAGGATGTTATTACAATTCTGATGTCAGTAAAGCAAACTACTACATTCAGCGTATAAAGGAAACATGGTTCTGGTTATAAGACTCACAGATTATTACAGTATTGTTGTATTTCTGGTTATGTCACGTAATTGGGGGGGAAAACAACTACCATTTAATAGGAAATGAGCTAAGGTGAACTAAATAATAAAAAAAATATGTTGAGCAGTAATAGTTGGGCATCTTATGGTTTTACAGTTTTAAAATTGTAAAATCATTTGTTTTATGGTTTGCTATTCTAAGTGTCTCGAGTTAGAAAGATAGTGATAGCCTGTAAAAACGAGCCCAGTGGCACTTACCATGACCCTGCAGGTGAATAGTGGTTACATATGTGCATAAAATGTACAGAACAGAACTTTCCTGGTTAAAGGCCAGGTTTCCTGTATTTAGAACTTTTGAAAGTAATTTCAAAGGCAAAGTGATCAAAATAAATGTTCTAGACCAATTGTATCTATTTTTTCTTTGATTTTTCTAAATGCATGCATCTAAAATTACAGGTGGACTCCTATGACATTACTGTAACAGACGACCTTGGTGAAATCGAACTTGTGAGGATTGAGAAGAAGAAATATTGGGTGAATGATGAGTGGTTTTGTAAATACATTGTAGTGAAGACACCTGATGAGGAGCTTATTCAGTTTCCATGCTTTCGCTGGGTTGTGGATGACAAAGAGGTCATACTCCAAGATGGCAGAGGTATAGTATGCTTTTTGTTGTATCTAGTACACATCTGACTAACATTTCCTACAGCTGAATTACTCTGCAGTGTGTTGTGGTTGAAAGAACACTGGACAAAATGACGTGTACTCTCTTTGTGTGCCTTGCAGCTCGTTTGCCTCAGGATGAGAAATCCCTGGTACTAAAACAACACAGGTCCAAAGAGCTGGAAAACAGACAGAAGACTTTCAGGTTTGAAACTAAATTTAACATTTTAAAGTTATCAGTAGTGTTACCTGCAGAAAGTATGGGTTTTATGTACTGCTGTATTTTATGAAACTAATGGATTTAATGTTTGTTTTAAACATTAATTGTAAGTTTTTCTCTAAAGATGGATTGAGTGGCACCCTGGTTTTCCGATGAGCCTCGATGCTAAAAGTTACAAAGACCTACCACGAGATATTCAGTTTGATAGTGAGAAAGGCGTGGACTTCAACCTTAACTACACCATAGCGTAAGTTCTAACAGTGAAGTCATTGTGCTGCTTAAATAACATTTGCATATTTGAATAACTGAAAAAAACCATGATTTAGTTTGGGGGTTGTTTACTTAAAAGCAAACCATTCATCCCTAAATAACAGACAGAATATAACATGGGATGTATTTCACTATTGAATTGGACTTGAATTGCCCTGTGAACCCAAATATGTTGTTTTAAGCTTAGTGTACTGTAAGTGATATTAAATTCTGACATATTTGTACCAGATTTAAATGTTTAGCATTTAAATAGCTGGTTTGGTCATGTACTAGCATTATTTGCACAATCAAAATACTGCATAAACAATTTATACACTACATATTTAAATACACGTTTAAAATTGGGAAATAAATGGAAATGCTTAATGGAAATATCCGTCTGGTATTTGTGTTAAATACTATTTTAGATACAATATTACATTTATATTTTATAATAGAACACATTTTTAGCAATTTTGAATATTTAGTAGTTTATTTTAAATCTTTTTTAGGTATCAATGTTTGAGAATTATATTTTTCTTTAATCTCTCATTTTATGTGCACTAGTCTTAAAAGTTTCTCGTATTTTATTCAGCATATTTAAGTTTAAATTTAAATTGTGTTAATCTAGACAGAACATTCTAGCAGATCTAGCAGAACATTCTTCGTTATAAGGATTGTACCGTTCAGTCCACATAAATCACCCACAGTTTTGACACAGAGTTCTCAAAAATAGTTTTTGCTTTGTTTTTTTTTTTTTTATCACAGAGGAGGCTTTATATCAATGTATTTCACTTTGTGGGATATTGTGAAAACCTAAAATCACCACTTTTATAAAATGTTCCTATATTTTAGTTATCCATTGTGTTTTTTTTATTCTAAGCATGCACACATATTAAACATATTAAAATTTGCTTCTTTCTTTAGCATAGAGAACCTCTTTATAAATCAGTTCATGAACATGTTCCAGACCTCATGGGACAGTCTGGAAGATTTTACAGGAATATTTGTGAGAATCAAGAACACATTATCAGGTCAAGGCTCAGTCATCCACCATTCTTAACCAGTCTTAACCACCATTTTTACATTCATCAGAAAATGAGAGGATAATGTTTTTTTTTTTTACAGAATATGTAATGGATCACTGGAAGGAAGACTTTATATTTGGATATCAGTACTTAAATGGTTGTAATCCTGTAATCATCACGAAGTGTCTGGATATACCAAAGAAATTTGCAGTCACACATGAAATGGTGGCAAAATTTTTAGAAAGAGACCTCACCCTGGAGGAAGAGGTTAAGGTAAGGCTCTTTTTGTAGTTAGATATTAACAATTAAGTACTATTGTGACCTAAAGCGAAAATTTGCTTTGTGATTTTCAGGCAGGAAATATATTCATTGCAGATTATGATATAATGGAAGGCGTTACTCCCAATGCTACAGATCCATGCACCATACAGTATTTGGCTGCACCCATTTGCCTTCTCTACAAAAACAAACAGAACAAAATCCATCCTATTGCCATACAGGTACATTATACAACCAACAACACTGAAACAATCTTAAGAAAATATAACATGTAATAAATGGATATGGAAACAAATGTTACAGAAAATACAGAATTATTTTAAAATACCATAGATTAATTACATTTTATTTAGCAAAGAAGAAATTTTGTATTGCCTACATTTTATATATCTATATTTAGACTTACAACTTCTATATATAAGTTCTTGATTATACTTGTATAATATTACCATTGACTGATGGATCCAGTTAACTCCTAATACACACAATATATTTTTTCTTGTGCAGAACTTTTTTTGTTTTACTTTTAAACAAATGGCTGTAACTTATTTAATTTGTTTTAAAAGCTGACTCAAACTCCAGGGGAAGACAGTCCAATTTTCCTACCTAGTGATGCTGAGTGTGATTGGCTCTTAGCCAAGATCTGGGTAAAATCTACAGACTTTCATGTACACCAGACAGTGTCTCACCTTCTTAGGACCCATCTGATATCAGAAGTCTTCGGCATTGCCATGTTCAGACAGTTACCAGCTGTTCATCCCATCTATAAGGTAAAACATACACAAAACTGTAACATAACTCTAATTCAAACAATGCATATCGTATAAAGTACTTTTTTAAGATTATTTTTATTTAGCATAATTATTTCAGAAAATAATTGTTTAAATTATTTTAACTTTCAGTTGATTTTGCCACATACTCGTTTCACAATTGCCATTAACACAAAGGCACGTGAACAGCTAATTGGTGAGCATGGTCTCTTTGACAAGGTACAGTCACCTCTAATCAGACATTATGCCATTTATGTATTTTATATATGTCTATGTATGTGTAAATTGCAATGTGCATGCTGCAGGCTAATGGCACAGGTGGGGGTGGCCATGTTCAGCTGGTGCAGAGGGCTATGAAGACATTCACCTACAAGTCCTTGTGCTTCCCAGATTCTATTAAAGCACGAGGCCTGGACAGTCATGAAGAAATGCCAAAATACTTCTACAGGGATGATGGCAACATGGTGTGGGAAGCTATCAAAAGGTATATTATGATTTCACCAATGCAAAACGAACTGTAGTGTAAGTTAATATTAAGACATAATTGAAAAGAGTAAGGCGGCACGGTGGCTTAGTGGTTAGCACGTTCGCCTCTCAGCGCTAGGGATTCCCGGTTCGAATCCCCATCTGGGTGGAGTTTCCATGTTCTCCCCGTGTCTGCGTGGGTTTCCTCCGGGTTCTCCGGTTTCCTCCCACAGTCCAAAAACATGGATTAAGTTAATTGAAATCTCAAAATTGCCCCATATAGAGTGTGTCTGTGTGAGTGAGTGTGTGCCCAGCGATGGATTGGCGCCCTGTCCTGGGTCTATCTGCCCAGTGCCCGAGACGTTCTCCCCTGGATGGGCATGGGGAACCCCACCGCGACCCTGATAGAGGATAAGCGGGAGATAATGAATGAATGAATGAAAAGAGTAAAATTAACTCACTCAATCAGCTTTGTTTACTAAATTATTATATACTAAAGGATTAATGTTGTGTTTTAACTATATGCTTCAAGTGCTATTGTTAGGTTGTTATCCACACAATTCTCTGTAATTCTGACTTTTTTTTTAATACATTCATTGTTATTTTCTGTTTCAATTACTATACAGTTGCATATTTAGTTCAATAACATAAAAAATACATTTTTGTCAATACTGTATTTTACATTAAATTAAGTAAAATATCATTTGTCACAATCCAGTAGAGATTAGCCACTAATGGCTGAGAGAACCTGTTGAGAAATATAAATAATAAAAGAATAACAAGCAATAAATAAAATAGGTTGATGCTAATTGTGTTACATCAATGTAACTATCAACTCGAAATTGCCCTAATAAATATGTGGGTAATGAGTGTAGAAACAAGTAGGAGAACCTAGTAAATAAAGTGTATGTACATTTTTAAAAGGCAACATTTTAGTCTTTACTTTCCTATTTATTCTTCTGCATCTTAATAGTTTTGTAGGTGATGTGGTAAGCATTTACTATGGCTCTGATGAGAGAGTGCAAGAGGATAATGAAATACAAGCATTTGTCAAAGATGTCTGCAGCTTTGGATTGAATGATGCTGACTTTTGTGGTAAGCATAATAATTTCTTTTGAATCACATATTGTGTATAATATGTGAAATTTTCAGAGTAAATTAGCTTGTCAGTTTGTGGTGAGCACAAAGATGTGTGTGTGTGTGTGTGTGTGTGTGTGTGTGTGTGTGTGTGTGTGTGTGTGTGTGTGTGTGTGTGTGTGTGTGTGTGTGTGTGTGTGTGTGTGTGTGTGTGTGTGTGTGTGTGTGTGTGTGTGTGTGTGTGTGTGTGTGTGTGTGTGTGTGTGTGTGAGTGAATATCTGACTGGTAGTAAATTTCCATTCTAATGTTTTTATCAGAGTTTCCTAAATCACTGCACACTCAGGAGCAGCTGGTCGAATATGTGACGGTCATCATTTTTACTGCCTCTGCACATCATGCTGCTGTCAATTTTGGACAGGTATAATCTGATCCAAAAGACTTAATTAACTTGTATAAAACCTGATTATCCCAGTTACATAAAGTACATTAATAAGTGTCATAACACCTTTCAGTTTGACTGGTGGTCATGGATTCCAAATGCTCCCCCAACCATGCGACGGCCCATACCTACAAAGAAAGGCCAGGTAGATATGAAGTACATAATGGAGAGTCTGCCTGACCGTGGCCGCTCCTGCTGGCATCTGGGAGCTGTGTGGGCTCTCAGTCAGTTTCAGGACAACGAGGTAAGACCATGGATTTTCTACATGAACAAATTAATTCTATACTCTATGTGCTGTTTTAATACATTAACTAACAAGAGCTTAAAAAAGATACTGGAACACTTGTTTTGATGTGCCTCCCTTTCTAGTTGTTCTTGGGCATGTATCCCGATGAACACTTCATTGAAGAACCTATGAAAGAAGCCTTGGAGAAGTTTCGTAAAAAGTTGGTTGAAGTGTCCGAAGTCATCAAGAAACGCAATGAAGGAAAGAAGCTTACCTACTTCTACCTTTCTCCAGACAGAATCCCGAACAGTGTGGCTGTGTGAGACTCAAAATGAGGTTTCAAAATGATTATGTGAAAAATTACATCACAATTCTTTTACTCTGTGTGTTTTCAATGCAATGTTTTTTTTTTTAATATAGTCTCTATTATTTAGGATTGAATTGTTTTTATTGATTGGCATCTTAAGGGTTGTAGAAAAAAATACATTTAAAATCAATTGTTTGCAAAATTGTGTTCAACAGTATTTTTTTTTTGTTATAATAGGAATACATTTCATAGTATATTTGTCAACAACAGTATGTCTTGTCTGCATTTATATTAATTCATTATCTTCTGCTTTATCCTCTATTAGGGTCGCAGGGGGGTTCCCTATTCCCATCCAGGGGAGAATGTTTTGGGTGCTGGGCAGATACACCCAGGACAGGACACCAATCCATCGCTGGGCACACACTCACACAGACACACTCTATATGGGGCAATTTGGTGAACTCAATTGACTTGATCCATGTTTTTGGACTGTGGAAGGAAACCCATGCGGACACGGGGAGAACATGGAGCGCTGAGAGGCGAAGGTGCTAACCACTAAGCCATCGTGCCGCCTGTCTGACTTTATAAATTTAGTAAATACTTTAGACCTTGGCCTCAACCCTAAAACATTTTAAAAGCTATCTGATAAATATTTTAGTTACAAATGCGCTGGGCATCCAGGTTTGAATCCTGATTTGGGTTTAGCTTTCACGTTCTCCTCATATCCGCATGGGTCTTCAGCAGGTCTGCTTTCAGTTCTCTGATTACATCCCACAGTCCAAAAACATGGATTCAAGGTGTATTGGCTTCTCTAAATTGCCCTATATAGTGTGTGTGTGTGTGTGTGAGTGAGTGTGAATGTGCACAGAGATAGATTAAGGCCCTGTCATGGGTGTATCTGCCCAAAACGTTTTCCTCTGGATGGGCATAGAGAACCACCCACCACAACCCCAGTAGAGGATTAAGTGGAGGATAATAAAAGAAGTTACAAATTAAAAACATTAAAAGTGCTGATGTGTTTGTCAATATATTTTTTATGATAATAATTATTTTGGTTTTGTATCGATTATAGTAGCTTTGGCCAGACAATGTGATCCAATCGCATCATTGAAACTATTTTCTTGCTTAAGTTAATCATAAAATTTGTTTCACCACTAAAATGTGCTTTTTTTATTACATTTATTTAAACATGTATTCATATTCATACCGCTACACACAGAAATTCATGTTAAATGTTCCTAAGTTAAAAACATTTTCATTTCATTTTACTTCACAAGTAACTTTCTCTACTCAGTTAAGAAATACCATGTTCTGTTTCCCTTATCTTAATGACCTTTTTATACTCTACTATATTATGAAGTGTAGCAAGTCTAAGCTATTTCAAATCTTCCTTCCTTTAGTGCTATCAAAATCTTTTCAGATGTCTATTTCTCATTCCACTTATCACACAGATGCTGACATGCATTTTTACATTCATGCATGTAGATAAGTTACTGGTATTTAAGTGAAAGGTATCAGAAAAGTACAGACATAAATATGAAGTAAATCAGAATTTTTGCATTAAGTTAAAGCTGCAGTCTATTTTCCAGTGTATGACCTACAGTACACAGTCTTATGTAACAAGTTGTTATGTGAAGTAGTTAACAGACTCTGAAGCTAATCAAATGTAAAACAGCTGGCAAATCCTAATGCACACTGTCATTCATAAGTGAAAAAATTGGAATCATAACTATTTAGTCCTAAAGTCAGTATGTAATATTTGTTATCACTTTTAATTTATACAGTGATTTTCTTAGATAAAAGACACAATGATGAACTGAAACAGCATATAAATGCACCAGCAGTACACGCCTGAACAGAACTCCAGAGTTGAGAAGCAAACATGACTCACAGCAGCTGTCTGGCAACAGTTCTACCTGCTGTTCCAGCATGATCCAATATGTTTTTCTTGAATTCACACCTTCATTAAGGTCTTTCCACAAGTAAAGTCAGAGGGGTGTGTTTGGATAACTTTTATTTTGTCCCTTTTGAATATATACAAAAAATACTGAATAATGTAATAAATATGTAAAGATTCGAAGGCAAGAGGAAGCATTCAGGTGTGCCAGGGCAGTCAGTCAGCCAGAGCAAGGACGGTGGATGAGATGGAATGGTATTGCCAAAAAGAAAATCTCCTGGAGTGAGCTATGGAGTCTAACAGGCTAAGCTTTATCATAAAAGCCACTTATGACATTCTGATTATACCAGCAAACTTACACCTGTGGCTTGGTAAGGACCCGGCATGCTTCTTGGGCTCAGCCCCAGCAGGCCTCAAGCACATTCTTGTGGGCTGCAAGACCTCCCTTTCTCAAGGCAGATACACCTGGCGCCACAATCAAGTGCTGCGTTGTCTGGCCTTGGCCATAGAAGAGAAAAGAAATGCCACAAATGCTGCTCCACTTAATGTGCATCAAGTAAAACCTCAATAGCCTTCATCAGGGAGGGTGAAAGACAACCAACCAGAGCCGATCCCACAATTTCAAGCCTCATTGCTATTGCCAGGGACTGGCAATTGCGGGTCGATCTTGACAAGAGCCTAGTATTCCCATCTAACATTGCTGTATCAGACCTTCTCCCAGACCTGGTTTTGTGGTCCAACTTCACCATGTTAACATCATCGAGCTCAGGGCGCCCTGGGAGGAAGCCATTGATGAGGCCTATGAAAGGAAAAGGTTGCGATATTCTGAACTTGCAGCCCAGGCAGAAGAGCGGGGATGGACAGTGCGGGTGTGTCCAGTGAAGGTGGGCTGTAGGGGGTTTGTGGCTAACTCCACCATAAGGCTCCTGAAAGAGGTATGCGTCAAAGGGCAAGTTTAAAGGAGAACAATCAAAGAGCTTGCCACCACAGCTGAGAGAAGTAGTCACTGGCTGTGGTTGCGAAGAAATGGAAATGTCATGGGCGGCAAAGTGACCACCCAGTTCCTATGCGACACACACCCAGGTCTGATCAGCCTGCGGTGGGCCTGCCACAGAGGAAGGTGTCTTGTGTTTAAATGGCCGAAACACCTAAAGATACTGGGGTACACAACTGACGATGTGTCACGTAGAGTAACATCACTGGGAGGTCACTTGTTATAGTTCTCAACTGTACTACTTTGAAACATCAAGTTCTTTTACGTAACTCAGTAACTAAATAAAATACATAATTATACACTATATGTATTACCTAATGGCTAATAACTCACAACTACTGTATGTCAACACACCCAATATTTTTTTAAACCCAGTATAATTAATTATATTAACCAAATAAAATAATTGGATGTTTTGTCTTTTGCATATTTAAAAAATAAGTTTGTTATTTCATCCTGCATCTTGCATTAGTGGTTCTTTTACTTTAGAGCAGTATGGGATGGGATGGGACAGGACTATAACAGAGTGCCTTGTATCAGGTTTTCGTATCAGTGAGAGACACCTGAATAGACTCCTTTTATTAGGGTCACGGTGGGGTCCCCTACGCCCATCCAGGGGAGAGCGTCTCAGGCGCCAGGCAGATACACCCAGGAGAGGACACCAACCTATCGGACCCTACACTCTCTCACACAAACACACTCTACATGGGGCAATTTAGAGAACTCAATTAACTCGATCCCACGCAGACATGGGGAGAACATGGAGACATGGAGGAATCCCTAGCTCTGAGAAGCAAACGTGCTAACCACTAAGCCATCATGCCGCCCCCATATATATATATATATATATATATATATATATATATATATATATATATATATATATATATATATTCATTCATTATCTCCCGCTTATCCTCTATTAGGGTCGCGGTGGGGTTCCCCATGCCCATCCAGGGGAGAACGTCTCGAGCGCTGGGCAGATACACCCAGGACAGGGCGCCAATCCATCGCTGGGCACACACTCACTCACACAGACACGCTCTATATGGGGCAATTTTTTTGAGAAATCAATTAACTTGATCCATGTTTTTTGGACTGTGGGAGGAAACCGGAGAACCCGGAGGAAACCCACGCAGACACGGGGAGAACATGGAAACTCCACCCAGATGGGGATTCGAACCGGGAATCCCTAGTGCTGAGAGGCGAACGTGCTAACCACTAAGCCTATATATATATATACAGTGGGTTGCAAAAGTATTCATACCCCTTGAACTTTTCCATATTTTGTCACATTACAACCACAAACATAAATATATTTCACTGGAATTTAATGTGAAAGACCAACACAAAGTGGTATACAATTGTGAAGTGGAATGAAAGTTA
>JAFMOD010000419.1:2013125-2027123 GCA_019802435.1 Corydoras maculifer | reverse complement strand
ATATATATATATATATATATATATATATATATATATATATATATATATATATATAGTATTTATAATTGTTTATATATAAAATGTAAAAATATATAAAATGTATAAATAAACCGATTTAGAAACTAACCAGTTTAGAAACTAAACATTTGTTGATGTCTCATTAGAATTGGTGAATATTGGAGACGGTCCTAAATTTGAAATTATTATTAGTGTTTTCCCACCGCTATGGGCTTTGCGCTATGAACAATGGAATAGGCTCACTTTTCTCAGTGTGTGTATATGTGTGTTTTTTATTGCTCGGATTGGTTAAACGCCCTGTGGCATCAAGATGCAATCTGCTGCAAATCATTCATTCATTAATTCATTATCTCCCGCTTATCCTCTATTAGGGTCGCGGTGGGGTTCCCCATGCCCATCCAGGGGAGAACGTCTCGGGCGCTGGGCAGATACACCCAGGACAGGGCGCCAATCCATCGCTGGGAACACACTCACTCACAGACACACCCTACAGGGGCAATTTTCAGAATTCAATTAACTTGATCCATGTTTTTGGACTGTGGGAGGAAACCGATGAACCCGGAGGAAACCCACGCAGACACGGGGAGAACATGGAAACTCCACCCAGATGGGGATTCGAACCGGGAATCCCTAGCGCTGAGCGGCGAATGTGCTAACCACTAAGCCACCGTGCCGCCCTGCTGCAAATCAATGCAGTAAAATACAATGGCACGGCATTCGATTCCCACTAATTGCTTAAAATTACTACACTTGCACTTTTTATAGGTTATTTGTGAAGAATGTGTGCTTTTTATGTTTAAAAACATGGAACATGCGAGGAAATGTGGTTCTAGAGATGTTCATATGGTTTATGGTTAAGAGTTTTTAGAGTAATAGGTACACCTAGTGTTTAAACTGGGTATTGCAACTTCTCAATGTCACACAACTCGAGCATGACGCTGTTAAAGTGCACTGTAACCCTGACACGACAGTAAGAATGGAGCATTAATGGACACGATGTGCATTTTGGAGGAATGTATATTTTATTTACACGACAAGAAACACACACAACAAGCTATTTGGAGGCGGCACGGTGGCTTAGTGGTTAGCACGTTCGCCTCTCAGCAGTAGGGATTCCCGGTTCGAATCCCCATCTGGGTGGAGTTTCCATGTTCTCCCCGTGTCTGCGTGGGTTTCCTCCGGGTTCTCTGGTTTCCTCCCACAGTCCAAAACATGGATCAAGTCAATTGAGTTCTCCAAATTGCCCCATATAGAGTGTGTCTGTGTGAGTGTGTGCCCAGCGATAGATTGGCGCCCTGTCCTGGGTGTATCTGCCCAGCGCCTGAAACGTTCTCCCCTGGATGGGCATGGGGAACCCCACCGCTACCCTAATATAGGATAAAGCTGGAGATAATGGATGGATGGAATAAGCTAGTTGGAGGCGGCACGGTGACTTAGTGGTTAGCAAGTTCGCCTCTCAGCACTAGGTTCGAATTCCCATCTGGGTGAAGTTTCCATGTTCTCCCCGTGTCTGCGTGGGTTCCTCCGGGTTCTCCGGTTTCTTCCCACAGTCCAAAAACATGGATCAAGTCAATTGAGTTCTCCAAATTGCCCCATATAAAGTGTGTCTGTGTGAGTGAGTGTGTGCCCAGCGATAGATTGGCGCCCTGTCCTGGGTCTATCTGCCCAGCGCCCGAAACGTTCTCCCCTAATATAGGATAAAGCGGAAGATAATGAATGGATAAGCTATTTGGAGACAGAGCATGTTTAAAGCATTCGGTGTCGCTTGAGCACAGTCTGTGTCAGGAACCGGGGTTGTGGATGAGGTCAGGTGACCGGAGTCAGCTGATGGAGTGCAGACGTGAACATGGCCGAGCAGTCGGAACAGTTATGAGGAAGCTACGAAGCGTTTAGTCTGGATTTAGCCTGGATCTCAAGAATAGGACGATCTGCAACCTACGATCTATGAGAAGGTACGCAAGGTTCCTGTGGCACGAAGCTCGATTGTAAAGAGCCTCCATACAGCGAGGATTCGGAGGTCTGTCCGTGTTCAAAACACAGGAACGTCAACATTTGATGATGAGGAGGATGGTTACTGTTAGCTGAGCTGTAAGAACCAACAGGTTCAAACGGAAGCTAACCAGTCGAATTAGCTGCACAGTTTGCTATGGAATCACGATAAAAAAATCGATATACGTGTTTGCATTCCACGACGAACTCAACCTTCTGTACTACAGGCTTTAGCCTCGAATCATATTAGCCGTAATTGCTAACTGCCTCATCTTCACTGTGCTGAACTTCCTATAAATGACGCTGACATTCGGCTTGTTAAACATATAAAGGATAAATATTTATCAGGTCAGGTGTAGGAGGGGGTTTTGGTGTAGATGAAGATCATGTAGTTTCGGTGTATGAGTGCATTCTGGTGTAGTCACTGTCTTAATGAGAAGTCTGGGGATCTGCACTGATCTTAATTCTATGCTAACCAGTGTTATATTTACTCACTTAACCATGTGTCTAGTTTTACACCGACATAAACCCAAGTGATTCTGGTGCTGACCAAAAATGTTCACACTAAGGCAAAGTACTAACACTTCATTTTAGAGCAGCTCTTTTCTCTCAAAAAGATATCTCATTATTTTCCACTTAATCCTTCACTGGGGTCACTGGGAGGTGGGGAGTGGCGTTTTGGGTGCTGGACAGATACACCCAGGACAGGGTGCCAATGCATCACTGGCTATACACTCTCTTACACAGACACACACACTATATAAAGACATATTGGATTGGAGCAGATGGTTCACCTTGAATCTATGTTTGTAGACTATGGGAGGAAACCGGAAATCCAGAGAAAACCCACATGGACACGGGGAGAACATGGAAATTTCACCCAGATCGGGATTCAAACCTGGATCTCTAGCACTGAGAGCTTATGACCAAGCTAGTATTGTGTAAATTTCTGCTTGGTATTATTTCATCTCGGCGGCACGGTGGCTTAGTGGTTAGCACGTTCGCCTCTCAGCGATAGGGATTCCCGGTTCGAATCCCCATCTGAGTGGAGTTTCCATGTTCTCCCCGTGTCTGCGTGGGTTTCCTCCGGGTTCTCCGGTTTCCTCCCACAGTCCAAAAACATGGATCAAGTTAATTGAATTCTGAAAATTCTGAATTCTCTGCGTGGGTTTCCTCCGGGTTCTCCGGTTTCCTCCCACAGTCCAAAAACATGGATCAAGTTAATTGAATTCTCATTAAAAAATTGCCCCCTCTAGAGTGTGTCTGTGTGAGTGAGCGTGTGCCCAGCGATGGATTGGCGCCCTGTCCTGGGTCTATCTGCCCAGCGCCCGAGACGTTCTCCCCTGGATGGGCATGGGGAACCCCACCGTGACCCTAATAGAGGATAAGCGGGAGATAATGAATGAATGAATGAATGAATTATTTCATCTCATGACTTAAAATCATAGATTTTGGTGGGAGTGTAACTGCCTATTTGAGCAGTTTGTTTTGGTTGTTTTAAAGTGTATTTAAATTGTATTTTATATTTTCTGTTCCTTTGAGGACATTGACAACGTTAATTTCCAAGGTTACATTGTTAATTTCCAAGGTTACAAGGTTACAAAGGTTACAAAGTTAGAATTAAAGGTTAAAGTGTTTATTAAGGAGCCGAAGAGCGACGAGACGCAACATGAAGCCATGTGCTCTTTTTGATGTTTTATGCAGCCAATGAGGTTCGTGTTCTGTTGGTATACCAATTGTGTTTACGTAAAGTTTATTATCTTTCCTTGTATTAAGGTGAACTGATTTGTAATTGTGGTTCTAAGTCAAGATGTAAATTTGTGTGGTTAAACAAGCAAAGGATCATTCCGAAGATTAAGATGTGGAAATTGCTCATTGTATATTTGTTTATGTGATTAATGTTACAGTTCTTACGGTTGAGTGTAAGGTTATGTACAGAGTTAAGTTACAAACTCAATAATAAAGCTAATCAGTATTGGCAAGAATATTTGTGCTGTCGACTTTAAATCAGAGGGAGCTACAGGTAGACATGCTAATCACTGTGCTGCTTTCAACAAGATATAATTGATGAAATACGTCGATTAATGAAATTTTCATAATTAATCAAGTTTTATTAGATTTTTTTTAGTTATGAAGCTTTTAATTTGATTGCATCTAAATGTTATATCTGATATTAGTGTGTTCTATCAGTACATCATTGTTATTCATTATTAATGATGCTAAAGATTAGTAAAGCTGCATCATTACTGTATTGTACTGCACATTACTGTTTCAGAGATTTGACATTAACAGTATGAAATGTTAACTCTATTGCAAATGTATTTCTTTTGAAACAGGTGATCAATATGGGTGACACCATGGAGAATGACCCCAGTAATATAAATGGTGAAGTTGCACACGTGTGGGAGAGATCCTGGACATTGGATGAGATGCGGAGAAGCAGTCCTAACTGGTCCTTAGCTGCAGATTCTGGGGTACTGTACAATCACACTAGAGCTGTTAGGCTCTTAATTGTGATGTCTGACTAACTTTTTTTTGTCACTCTACAGCTTTTCCTTTACCTTCAAGACTTCTCCCAGTGGATGGTATCCAAAACTCATGAAATTGAAAAGCAGTTGGATGGTCTTATACGGGACACTAAAGCTACTGAAAGCTACCTTCACACTGTGTTTAATGACTTTCTAATGCTCTCCAATATACAGTTTATAGAAAATGTATGCGTTTATGTATTTATTTCTCAATTGTTTGTTAACCTTAAAGCGTACCTTTTCAAATGTAATATTAGGTGTATGTAAAACTGTGTTTAAATTTGCAGAGGGTTTATGATGAAGAGGTTGAAGAACCTTCCCCGAAGACTGAAACACTAGAAAAACACCCTGAGCAGGTTTGACTTCTGTAGTAAATCTATAACTTTAGCCATTTTTTAGTATTTTAATGCTAACAGATTGTTTGAGCTTTTAGCATTTTTCATATTTTCAGATATTTTACTAAGAGATATATTAACTGCAGTTTTTTTCTAATCATTTATTGGTTAAAATATTGTTTTACCGGCGGCACGGTAGCCTCTCAACCATTCCCGGTTTGAATTCCCATCTGGGTGGAGTTTCCATGTTCTCCCCGTGTCCGCGTGGGTTTCCTCCGGGTTCTCCGGTTTCCAAATTGTCCCATATAGAGTGTGTATTTGTGAGTGTGTGCCCAGCGATAGATTGGCGCCCTGTCCTGGGTGTATCTGCCCAGCGCCCGAAACATTCTTCCCTGGATGGGCATGGGGAACCCTCCCGCGACCCTAATATAGGATAAAGCGGAAGGTAATGGATGAATGAATGAATATTGTTTTACCAAAAGCATCTACACTAGGCACTTTTTCCATTCATCCATCCATCCATCCATCCATCCACTATCCTTTGCTTAATCCTATACTAAGGTTGTGGGAGGGGTGCTTCTCAGGAATGCTTTGCACGCTGGCTAGATACACCAGGACCAATCCATCGCCGGGTACACACACACATAGAGAAACACACACACTATACAGGTGTAATTTAGAGCAGCCAATTTATCTTGAATCCATGTTTTTGGACTGTGGGAGGAGCCTGGAAGAAAACCCATGCGGACACGGGGAGAACGTGAAAACTACACCCAGATCAGGAATCGAACCTGGATGCCCATCCCCTGAGAGGCAAAGCTGCTAACATCAAAAGCCACCATGCCGCTCACTTACTTTTTCGTTACTTATTTTTCAAGTAGACCTAGTTGTGACTGTGACATAGCTAAGTATTTTAATTGTTTAATGGCATTGTTTAAAACTTTGCTTCAAAAGGAAAAAACACGAGAACAGAAAGAAGCTGAACTGATTCCAAAAATCCAGGAGGCTGTGAACTATGGTCTAAAAGTCCTGGAGTCAGCCTTTGAGCAGCTAGATGTTAAAATTGGGAACTCTGACTCAGAGGACGAGGAGGCAGCTGATAAAGTTGAACCCATCCTAGAACCCAAGGTGTGAGTTCCCAGATTTTGTGGAGAGAATGGTGTTAGGCATGAAATGTTATTCATAGAACAAATTTTGAACATGATAATTACAGTGTTTGGAAACCTCCAATTTTCTTTCTTTGATTGTAGGATTTGTATGTAGACAGACCTTTACCATATTTGATTGGATCTCAGGCTTTTATGGAACAAGATGATGTGGGCCTGGGGGATCTTTCTAGTGATGGTGAGACTTTTCAAAAAAAATATTTATAGTGTTTGTCATTTTTCTTTAGTCACCGTCTATAGTCTTATTAAACTATTGAAATTTATTGTTTCTTTCAGAAATGTCCATAGACAGTGACCGAGACATTGAAAGTGAAGATGAGGAGGAGGTCAGAACTGAACATTTTAATTATTAGTAGGAATTTTGTGCAGCGTTTAAACTATAGGTTAAAATTAAATTAGTTTTCAGTTTATTGATTTAAGCATTTGGCTTATGTAATGTGAACATATTAGGGTACTGTGTACGAAGTATAGGGACTTCCTGTCATTTCTTATTTTATTTATTTTTTCTTAATTCAAAAAAGCAGTCACATGACGACTTTGACCAGGAGGATGACGACAGGGGAAGTTTTAAAAAAGTAAGAAATATTTTTAATACATTGTAATAAAGTCTGTATTTATTAAGAATGTGATTAGCTAATTTTGTTGTTTTTTCCCCCCCAAGAAATCATCAGTAGTCAGTTACGATGATGATGAGGAGGAAGATGATGAAGAAAATGATGACTCAGATTTATTTGGGCAATCTGACAAAGAGGATGACGATTCCAGAAAGGTAAGTAGTTTAACCAAAGTATATCTTACTCAAAAATGTAAAAAAGTATATCTAACTCAAAAAGTGTGGAGTAGTGATGGGATGTTTAATTACAGCTGCTGTTTAATTAAATATATCTAAATTCCAGAGAATTTTAGTCAGTTTTCTATAAAAAACAGCTGTAGTTCTCAAATGTTAATGGTTTTCTCACATCAGTTTATTTCACAACATTTCATTTAGTTTAATGTGAGACTTTCTTCAAACTTAATGCTTGATTTTGGCCTAACCTATTAAAAACCAGTTGGATTTTTGAAAAATCTGTAATTTTTTTTCTCACAACCGTGTTATTTGATGGTGAACTTATAGTACTTACAGTTTTTTTTTAACCTCTTGAACTATCGATTGTAGTTTTCTGATTTTAGAAGTTCATATAGTTTTTCTGCTGGGTTATTTTCAATATACAATTGATCAAGTGTACTATATTTGTCGTATTTTGTTAACTAACCTTTTTAGGATTTATGTATGTATTTATACCACTTTAATCACATTTCCTCTGTAGGGCACTCAATTTACTTTGAATATAACAGATATATCATGGATATAGAAAGTATCTGCCCAATTTCTGAACCAGCCTTTTGCTTTTAGGACGATGTGGGTCCAACATCGTTTGCTGACGAGCTGGCTGCCAGAATCAAGGGAGATCTAACAAAAAAAACAGATTCAGATCGTACATGTAGGTTTATGATTAGGTTTTTTATGTCCCATCCTTTGTATATAGGCCTTTTATGTTTCTTCCATATGTTTACATTTTGTTGATGTTTATTATTTTTGTTTGTTGATATTTGTATGGTTTGTGTCATACTCTTTTTTCCATTTGTATGTTTGTTTCTTCTCAAGCGTTGTCATCAGGTCTATCTGCCAACAAACAGAAGAACAAAGTAAAGAAACTGACAAAGTCACAGGGTATGAGTAGCATTACACTCTTTCAGCCAAGCAAGGCACTCACTCTCCCCATTTTCTGTTTTAAATTTCAGTAAATTTTTAAACTAAATTGCTGTGTGTTTAAAAAAAAAAAAAAAAACACACACATATATATAAAAAGGTATATTGCCCTGATGTAAGAACAGGTAACATCGGATCTATGGTAAAATCCATTACATGTATATGTCATTTAATAGGTATGATGATGTCTTTATTTCAACATCAAGCAGTACTGGGAAGATAAATGTGTTGGGTTTTTTTGTAATCTAAATGTGAAAATGTAATTAAACAGTTGAAAGGATCAGAAGAGGAAAGTAAAAAATAGAAAAGAGTAAGAGCGAAGGGTCGGGGAGAACGTGACCAAATACTACCACCGTGCTAACCATTTTTAATGTGACATAGCAGAAACACAGGAGCACACATTTATACCTAGTGCCAGTTTTGTATGTTTAATTGATACATGGGTCTTTGACAAAAGAAGAATAAAGGGAGAACATTTAAACTCTTTACAGAAAGGATTGAGGCCATTTAGAAAATGAACCTAGGATTGTCTAGTCGAGAGATGATGGACATTTTTACCTAACTGTATCATTGCGCCACCCTATAACCATTGTGTCTATCCCACATATGATATTTCATCATCATATTTTGTGTTTATATATTTCATGTATTATGTCTTGATAACCTGTTTATCTACAAGAATGTCTTAGTATATAATTGTTTAGTCTCGGCAATGTAGTGATAAATGGATGGATGAATAGATGTGTGTATCTCTATGCAGTAAACTCATTATTAGATTTTTGGCATATTTTTATTCATGCCTCGAACTGATGCTACAACAAAAAATTGTTACAGTGAAAGATAATGACGAGATGTTTCCCTCGGGATTGGAGGAGAATGAATATTCTCCGTTTGGAGAATTGGATGGTGGTCTCTTCAGCGGTGGTAAAGGCCTGTTCGATAATGACTTTGATGAAGATGGTGATGAGGTGAGCGGTTGTAATTGTTACAGGTTTTAGTTTAATTGCATTTTAAAAAAATACTAATTTGTATATGTTTAAAAAGAAGAACTACATCGATTAATCGTTATAATTCTTGCCGTTATTACATTAATGTGGTTATTAGAATGGTAATTTTGCCCTTTGATTTCTCGTGTAGAGTGACCTGTTTTCTGAGGTACCCAAAAAAGTTAGCAAGGAAAAGGAACAAACATCAGGTATCAGACAACAAAGACATTTTAACTGGGAATTGATGGTAAAGTGTGTATTGTTTGCAGAATATTAAACTTTTATAACAAGTTAATTGTAAACTCAGTTCTGTGGTTTTGCTGTTTTTGAAGCAAGCGCTAAAACTAGGAAAATACCAACAGGTGCAGTTTCTATTTTCCCAGGTATTAGATCATTTGCCAAATTACTTAATTCCTGTGTCCAAGCAGTACGTTTTTAGTAAGAGGACATTTGTTTCTTACAGACAACAGTCTACTTGCCTCACAAAATACTGCAGCATCAGTGGATATCAATGGTAGTGCAGTTAAACCTAAAGTGCAAACGACACCAGGACCAGCAGCTCTGGGAGGTGGTCTTTTTGATGACAATGATGATGATGACTTTTTCAGTGGGAAGGCTAACAAGCTAACAGCTGGTAAGTATGAACACTAAAATTGTGACTGCCTGATGTAATTGGCTAATCCTTGCACATTTAAATGAATCGTCAGTCTATAGAGGACACACTGTATTATAAAATAGCAGTCTAACGCAGTTATGGCACTCTATATTGAACAGCTCTTTTCTATAAACTCTGCTAACTACTTTTTAAGGTTTGTATATAATGATTATATTCATATATGATACACCCAGCCAATGTGTGACTGTTATTGATAAATTCAGGTTATCAATAAATGTCTGTCTTCATAAATTAGCTAATTGGCTCTCAGTGATGGATTCCACCTTTCAGGTTGGCAGCCACATTAGATTATATATTTAAAAAAATAATCAATTTATTTCCTTGTTTAAACAAGTGTACTCAGCTTAGACACTATAAAAGTAAAATTACATTTACTTATAGCATGGTCATATAGCGGACGCTTGCATCCAAAGTGACAAGTATCCCAAATTGATAGTTGGGGTCAGAACACGGTTAACCATACAGCACCCCTGGAGCAATAAAGTTTAAAGGCTTTGCTCAAGGGCCCACATTGACAACTTTGGTGAGTAGAATCTGAAGATGAACCCCCAATCTTCAGATTCTACCACGTACAGTAATCTGACTTTAATTTAAAAACAAGTCTAATCTATGGCATGCTGAAAATATCTTGGTGAGGAATTAAGAATCATTACTAAAGTTCTGTCATAATCACTGGCTACATTTGTTTGTAAATGAAAGCCATTCTTTTCTGTTCAGCTGCACAGGAAAAACCCACACCAGAGAAAAGCACTGACCTGTTTGGTGGTGATGAAGATATGGATGATGGCATTTTCAGTGCAAGTTCTCATTCTGCCTTTTCTCAACAAAGCAAGAAAATCAGGGAAGAAGAAACAGTGCAACCTCCTGAAAAAAAGGTAAGAATAAAAGAAAAAATTCTTCGAAAAGCTAAACATTGTTTCACTTTGCTCTACAAACAAAGGATTCTGGTTTATATATTGAAAAACTTTAAACTGGGATTGGAAATTCAAAAATATATTTTTCATAAAGTCATTAATATAAATAAACAATAAAGTATATTGCTTACACACACACACAGTGTCTTGCTGATAGACTAATAGGTTATTTATGCCATGCATTGTCAAATGACCATCAAAGAACAGAGTTTTGGAAAAAAATAGCCTTAAGCAAATAGATTCCCAAATAGCAAATAGTCAACTGTCCCAGTTCCAAGTGATCCATTCTGCATTTTTTAGGTGCAAGTTGCCGATCATTGGTCATAATTGTAAAACCCACATTTTCTCAGAGTGGGTTGAATGCACATTTAAATTTTAGTTTAAGATACCTGCTTCTATTACAGAAAGTATGAGACTCACATTTCATTTATTTACGACATAAACTGAATTATTTTTCAATCAAGAAGCTGATAGTAAATAAATTATATAAGACACCCTACATCAGACAGACTGCTGGAGTTTATATAAAAGTTGTGGTTGCACAGTGGTTAGGGTATTGGGCTATCCATACCCTAACCAATCTTAAAATTGGGAGGGTCAAATTCTAGGTCCACTGAAATAACCAATGAGGGTCCCTGAACAAGACTCTTTACCCTAATTGCTTCGGGGGTGCTGTATTATGGCCAGCTCTTTAAACTTAACTTAAAGTTTAGATACATGTATGTCGCTTTAAATAAAAAGGTCTGCTGAATGACCTAATGTAATATAAAATTACATCTACCAGACTGGCTATGAAATAGTTTTTCATTACATTAAATTTCCTTTTACAGTCCAAAAACATGGATTCAAGGCAAATAGACTGCTTTAAATTGCCCTTATCCTATATGTGTCTGTATAAGTGAGTGTGTCCCAGTGATGAGTTGGCACTGGACACGGTTCCCAAATGGTTTCCTCTGGATGGGCATGGGGACCGCCCCCCCTTCTTACCAGTGTTTATAAAAGTGAGTGGTATTTCAGTATTTAAGATAACAGACACTAACTAGTCATTCTGGTTTGGATGTAGTTACCTGCTGGTGCCGTCTCAATATTTGGGCCTGGCACAAAGAATCTACTTGGAGAGAGCCTAAAGAAACATCAACCTTCAACACACGAGAAGTCTGATAAATCTGAGGAGGTAATACTCTATTTATTCAGGGTTTTTTCACGTTATCTTTTTGCATTAGCTGTATAGTACTAATATGTCTATTAATGCATTTTTGTACTTCTGATGTAGATTACTGTACCTCCTAATGTCAAAAAGTCATTAGCTTCTAAGACAGGAGACAAATCTCAGAGTAAGAGTATTTTCTCTGATGATGAAGATTCACAGGTATGATTATGTATGATTATGTAACATTATAAGGCATTAAAACTGTAGTTATACTAAGCATACATGTAATGTGGCATGACATTGTATTACTTTGCTTCTTCAAAGATATTTCCTGCCATTCCCAAAAGTCAGTCAAAGCCTGAAGGTTCGAAGGCTGTGGACAAAGCAAGCAAGGCAGCTCTTTCTATATTTGATGATGAGGAGGAGGTGAGTTGAACCGATTCAGCACCAAGGTTTATGTTATGACGTGAAGTTAAAAAATGCTAGAAGATTGGATAAAATACATTAAATAATAAATATGAAGTGTTTTTGTTCATTTTGATGCCTTGCAGGATCTCTTCTCCTCTGTGTTAACATCCAGTTTGGTGAAGGAAAAAACAGCTGCACCTCCACCACAAGCTAATGTCTCCAGTGCATTGTTTAGTGATGATGAGGTGAGTTATACCTTATGTGAAGGTTTTTATGTGCATCAATTTTAGAGTCTTACTTATGCTGACTATGCATTTTATTATATATAAATATATAATAAACACACACTCAGGATCAGTGGACTCAACCCAGCACAGTCAAGCCACAGGTTGGTGTTGGAATAAAGGCCAGCACCAGTGCCCCCTCCAGACTCTCCAGTGCCAAAGTACCACCACAAATGAGTCTGTTTGATGACGCTAATGATGATGATGATGATGATGATGATGACGATGACCTATTTGCAGCTACTAAAGAATCAAGGTATCTTTTTTAATAAATTGTCTTTATCAACTATTCAATTTATTGGTAATATGCAGCTATTTGTATGTTGCTTAATTATCAGAAATAACAATTTTAAAATATTTGGGGTGTAATGTCAAAATGATGCCCTCATCAATTGAATTTTGACATGTGAGTAGAGAATATATTATTCTAATGCTCTTCATGCCTGTAAAATAGGGACAGTTAATAGAGCTCACTGAACTGATTCTAATAATGCTGCATGTGTATCTCTGGATTCGATCATAATGCATTCACACCCTGCTTAATGTACACTACAAAAACAGACAAAATGAGACATTTATCATTAAATTCCGGTGTCTTCTCATTAATATGTATATATAATTAAGCACCTAGCCTAAGCACCTATGCTTTCTTTGTGTTTGTTTGCTAATCTTTGTAAGAACATTTTAATAAAAGCCGTTTTTGTTACAGTATGACTATGCATTTAAACCGTATAGACCTAGTTTGGTGTGTAAATACTTAACCCATCCTCAGGATGAACTAGAAAGGAGATTGCAAGCCAAGTTCTCTTATTCAACGTGAGTGTTGAACCCACAAATGCTTTTATATATGTATGGGAAATATGAGCGCAGACACACCCCAAAAGCATTAACAGAAGAGTGAAATTTGTTTACAGTATTAGCGGGGAACAACTTAGAATAAGATATGTAAAAGTTCTTGTATGTGTTGGTTTAACAAAAAGGGAACATTTGTAGATTTGTTTTCCACAACAAACATTGATTAAATTCAAAATGCTTAGTGACAGTGAATGTTCCTATTTGCAGACAGAAGAAGCCACCGAGAGTCTCTCTGCTATTTGAAGATGAAAATGATGATGACAAAGACTCACTCTTTGGTTTCAAGCCACCTACATCTAAGGGAGACCATGATGTCGAAGTATGTTCTTTTATCTGAATCTTATGAACCCTATTTATAAGAGATATATTAAAAAAAAACGTTAGGTGGTGGGGTGGGGGTGCAGGATCGGATAATAATCGGGTTTGATAATTCTACAGTGTAGCGGGGATTTTCCATAACTGGTGACTTGTGGTGTTGTCCCTTTATATGTAAGTCCCTTTAGATAAAAACATCTGCTAAATGACTAAATTTAATGTAAATGTAGATTGCTATTACTAAATAGAATTTATTTTTAGATTGATTGACTTTCTTAATTAGAAGCCAAAATTTAAATATAGTGTGTGTGTGTATATATATATATATATACACAGTGGGTTGCAAAAGTATTCATACCCCTTGAACTTTGCCATATTTTGTCACATTACAACCACAAACATAAATACAGTGGGTTGCAAAAGTATTCATACCCCTTGAACTTTTCCATATTTTGTCACATTACAACCACAAACATAAATATATTTCACTGGAATTTAATGTGAAAGACCAACACAAAGTGGTATACAATTGTGAAGTGAAATGAAAGTTATACATGAATCAACAATTTTTTTACAAATAAAAAACTGAAAAGTGCGATGTGCAAAATTATTCAGCCCCCTTTT
>JAFMOD010000419.1:1999716-2013097 GCA_019802435.1 Corydoras maculifer | reverse complement strand
TATATATATATATATATATATATATATATATATATATATATATATATATATAGGTCCTTCTAAAAAAATTTGCATATTGTAATAAAGTTAATTCTTTTCCGTAATGTAATGATAAAAATTAAACTTTCATATATTTTAGATTCATTGCACACTAACTGAAATATTTCAAGTCTTTTATTGTTTTAATGCTGATGACTTTGGCATACAGCTCATGAAAACCCATGAAAAGGTTCTCTAAACGAGCTATTAACCTAATCATCTCATTCAACGAATTAACTCTAAACACCTGCAAAAGATTCCTGAGGCTTTTGAAAACTCCCAGCCTGGTTCATAACTCAAAACCGCAATCATGGGTAAGACTGCCGACCTGTCTGCTGTCCAGAAGGCCATCATTGAGACCCTCAAGCAAGAGGGTAAGACACAGAAAGAAATTTCTGAACTAATAGGCTGATCCCAGAGTGCTGTATCAAGGCACCTCAGTGGAAAGTCTGTGGGGAGGAAAAAGTGTGGCAGAAAACGCTGCACAACAAGAAGAGGTGACCGGACCCTGAGGAAGATTGTGGAGAAGGGCCGATTCCAGACCTTGGGGGACCTGCGGAAGCAGTGGACTGAGTCTGGAGTACACGCCACCGTACACAGGCGTGTGCAGGAAATGGGCTACAGGTGCCGCATTCCCCAGGTCAAGCCACTTTTTAACCAGAAACAGCGGCAGAAGCACCTGACCTGGGCTACAGTGAAGCAGCACTGGACTGTTGTTCAGTGGTCCAAAGTACTTTTTTCGGATGAAAGCCAATTTTTCCATGTAATTCGGAAATCAAGGTGCCAGAGTCTGGAGGAAGACTGGGGAGAAGGAAATGCCAAAATATCTGAAGTCCAGTGTCAATTACCCACAGTCAGTGATGGTCTGGGGTGCCATGTCAGCTGCTGGTGTTGGTCCACTGTGTTTTATCAAGGGCAGGGTCAATGCATCTAGCTATCAGTAGATTTTGGAGCACTTCATGCTTCCATCTGCTAAAGAGCTTTATGGAGATGAAGAGTTTCAGCACGACCTGGCACCTGCTCACAGTGCCAAAACCACTGGTAAATGGCTTACTGACCATGGTATTACTGTGCTCAATTGGCTTGCCAACACTCTTGACCTGAACCCCATAGAGAATCTGTGGGATATTGTGAAGAGAAAGTTGAGAGACGCAAGACCCAACACTCTGGATGAGCTAAAGGCCGCTATCGAAGCATAACATCTCAGCAGTGCCACAGGCTGATTGCCTCCATGCCACGCTGCATTGAAGCAGTCATTTCTGCAAAATGATTCCTGACCAAGTATTGAATGCATAACTGAACATAATAATTTGAAGCTTGACTTTTTTTTGTATTAAAAACACTTTTCTTTTATTGGTCGGATGAATTATGCAAATTTTGTGGGATAAGAATTGTGGGTTTTCATGAGCTGTATGCCAAAATCATCAGTATCAATACAATAAAAGACTTGAAATATTTCAGTTGGTGTGCAATGAATCTAAAATATATGAAAATAAAATTTTTATCATTACATTACGGAAAAGAATTGACTATCACAATATGCAAATTTTTTAAGGACGTGTGTGTGTGTGTGTGTGTGTGTGTGTGTGTGTGTATGTAGGTGCATTTTGATTAGCTGAAAGTGTTTTTTAAATGATAACATGTGTACGATTTAGGCACCTGCTGCTGCTGCTGCTGCTGCTGCTGCTACGTCGTCTACAGATACTGATCTCTTTGTCCAGAATAAGAAACAGGTTTCCAGTTCAGTGGAAAAAGTAGCTGAGAAAAGATCTTTAGAAAAAAAGAAAGTGGAGGTCACACCACTCCCTGAGGAGGGAAAGAACAGCAAGCAGCCTGTCGGAGCTGTTAACCTGTTTGGAGGAATCGATGTGTTAGGAGATGGAGTCATCACTGTAAGCAACAATCCTACTTTTCATTGACTTTTTTTTGTTAACAACCATTTCTAGTAAAGACTGGTTTTGTAAGCTTTGAACATAAAAAAATACTTAAAAAAACGGCACTTTCTTTGTGTTTTAAAGCAAAACAGCCAGAGTTCACTGAAAGATGAAGAAGATGAATGGCATAAGGAAACCCCACCACCCTTGGACAGCAAGGAAAAGAAAACCAAAAAAAACACTGTCAGCCTATTCGATGAGGATGATGATGATGATGATGATGATGATAAAGAACAAAGGGGATTTAAGGACATATCTCCACTTTCCATATCAATCAAGCCACCAGAGAAAAACGCATTAAAGGTTCGATTTGATTCAGAATTATGGTCTTGTGCAAAAATGTAGACAGCATTGATTAAAGTCCATGTTTTATAATCTTTCTAAAAAACATACTCAAACACAACCTTTTGCACATATTATGTACAGTTACTGTTACTAAATTTAAAACAATAAATACTAATTGAAATGGAGCCTCACAAAAAATGACATTGTAGGACTTGCGGTAAAAGGTCCCTTTAAGGGGGCAAGGTTGTGTTAATGTAAGATGTGTTTTAGTCTCAGGAGCAGAAAGCCTTTGTGAAAAGCACAGGCGTTTTTCAGGATGAGGAGCTTCTCTTCACCCAGACGAAGCAGAGGGACAATGATCCAGAAGTAGACCTCTTTGCTACCGTAGCTAAACCCTCCGTAAGTTTAATATTTTTGAATTTGCACAACACAATACAAAATATTTAAGTGAATTTTGAATTTTTTTTTTAATTAATCAATTAATTTATTTTTTTAAAGTTAAAAAACGAATAAAAGATTGAAAGAGGTCAATACTTATTAAACCAATAAGGCACAAGAGTTTGTGCATTATTGTGAATATATCATGGGAAAGGTGTTGTTGGGCACGAATGCCTTATTGCTTTTATAAAACGGTGAAAAAAACTGTATAATTAAAAACAAGGTTTGGTTCATAAATTGAAAACAAAATGATTAATTTTGGTCTTCTGCAACATTTGGAATTGGAATTATTTGGAATTGGTCTTCTGCAACATAATCTAGACCAGTTTTTAAAGTAAACATTGATTGCTGAGTAACGGGATACCTGTTTAGTGCTCATCAAATAAGGCTCTTTATATTGATATGTATTTCCGTTAATGTTATATGAGTTTAAAATAATGTATTGTATATCACACATTATTTTTATATGCTATATCATCAATAAAGCCACAACTGGACGGCTCAGCCAATAAGATTTAAGGACTGAAACTACCTATTTTATTTATAATTATTTTTTTTATATTATTATAAGCGATAAGCCTTAAAGAAAAAAAACCTTGCGTAAATAAAATCAAGTACACCTCCTAAATTGATACCTCTAAACAACAATAAAGTGCTTATCTTGTGTATGAGTCTCTCATTGGGTTCAATAAGGTCTGCACTTTAACTGGACCATTGCAAGTGTATGATGATTAGCAGCATTAATACTTCACACACATTTAGATTTGGTATCATATTTTAAATTTGACACAGTTATATAAAAGATATTACACAAATACAACCATTTGTTAGTAATTATAGATTTAATGACTTAAACATTTCTTTAGGTTCCTCCCCCAAGCTATGTGAAGTCTGCTTGTTTAGAATTATTTGGGGATGATGATGATGACGATGATCTTTTCAGCACTGCAAAAAGAAAAGCACCACCGGTAACAGTTCACACACAATATGTAGTGATGCATTTGTAAGAATACAGTCAGAAGTTAAAAGCCACCCTTTTAAATATGTTCTTCACTTAAAGATATTTCGTGATACAAGGAATGTTTAAATCTGAGTAAATGTGTTAAAAAAAATATATAAAATATATATATATATATATATATATATATATATATATATATATATATATATGAATATTTTGGAAAATACATACATTTTACATAAATACTAAAATTGTCCCATAACTGTATCATTTTAACGGTACCTGTAGAACAATAGTCACCGATATTGTCTTGATGTAGCTAAATTCATATTACTGTAAATCCCCCCCTGTGAAAATGTCTGTGTCTTTGCTTTGTGATGGAACCTCTCCATGAATGTTTGCTTCCTTTTACTCTATTAACGTTGGAATCATTAGCATGTTAATGAAATGAATTAATTTAGTTTTACAATATTGACAACATAATTTTGTTGTTTAGAAAGTACCAGTCAAACCCAGTAAACCAAAAAGTGATGACACTGCTAAAGTTTCAGGAACAACACTGTCAGCTGAGCGTGAAGTAAGTAAAATATATTTTGTATATTGTTTGGTATATAGCAGTAATATATATTTCTTAAAAAATATATGATATGATTTTATGTTATTTATAACTTCACTAGTAATAGATAATTCAGGATTCAGCCTGAGAACATCTTGTCAAAATCTTGCAAAGCTAATAAAACATTTTAATTTTTTAATTATAATAGCAAGATGTATTTTTTTCATTAGATTGATGTATTAATTTCTTCCTTTTTTTGTAAATGATGGTGTAATTGCGCAGAAGCCCGAGTTCACTGTAAAACCTAAACAAAGTTCCTCACGGATCGAAAAACTTCAAGTAATTAGAATTTAATAATTAATTTTCTCTTTCTTTTGCTTTATACATATTGATCCAACTTTTCTCCCTGTAACATTGTAGTTAAGTAAAAAAAAATGTCATTTTCTCTTTGGAACTGCATTCTAATTATGTGATGAGATGCAATGCAGACATGTTTGATACAGACTGATTCATCTGCACCTCTGGACCTTTGACTATGCATTTGCAGCTTTATATCTCATAGCTCTGTTTACAAGGCATGTGTTAACACTTTGAGCCTGAAATGTATCTGTACATTAACTAAAAATATTTACACATTGGTTCCAGTGGGCAAAAAAATTAAGGTGAAAGAACAGTGAATATAAAATGGCTCTTCATTTCCTGTTTCTGGCAGCTGTTTCTACAATCTGTTCTACATTTACTAACAAAATTCCCCTGCTCTTCCTTTTAAGCATTTGTATAGCATTTATATGCCATTCTTCTATTCTGAGCTTTTTTCTCTTCTTTCAGGCAGCTTTGGTTATTGACCCTGGCAGGCTGATGCCAGGAGCAAGCCCACGAATTCCGGGAGCTGTTGGTGTAATTCCAGTGCTTGAAAACGCCCTGTCAGCTAAAGCTACAGGAAGCACACCGACTGCCGCTGAGGGGGGGGTGAGCTTTGACACTCCTGTTCAGGTCACAACATTACAGAATGCCAACAAGGTGGGTCACACTGCATTTTGCCACAAAAGAGGGTTTTTTTTTGTCCCAAGTCCATATAATCTATATGCAAGGGATTTTAACTGTGTAGGATCGTGTTAGAGGCGCAGTACAACGGCGGCCCCAGACACGTGCAGCGAGACAGTCGGCAGCACAACTCTCAGGAGAAGCACATAGAAGCAACTATGAAGAATCAGCTCAAGATGGATTTGCAACTGCAACACCATCATTGGTCTCTTCATATAATTCTGTTCCAGCAAGACCCTCTGATCTCACATTACCCACAACTGCAAGTAAACCTGCACTGACACCTTCTGATGAGACGGTCAGGGCAAAAGTGCTGCTCGATTCTCCGGAGGACTTGTTTGCCGCAAAGGATTTTTTTGCATCTGTCTCGGCCCCTAAGCATCCTCCCACATCACAAAGCACAAAAAAGCTTCCTGAAACTCTTTACAGTGGAGCTTCCAAGAATAAAGAACCAATTCCATGTATATTCAGTGATCAGAGTGATGACCTCTTTGCAACAGTCAAGTCAAAGCCTGTCAGGAACACTAATACTTTGCCTTTCTTTAACAACGCTCAGAATGATGACTGTGACATCTTTGGGGCAGAGAGAACAAAGGCTCCTAAGACCTTGAGCAGCTCTGTTAAACAACACATTCTGCAGGTGATTTAATTTTTTTATTATTATTATTATTATTTTTTTAGGCCAGTTACTGAAACCGAACCTTTGCATAAAACCACTGCAGCATTATGTTGTTCGCATTAGGCACTCTGGATTGAAGTATGATTTTCAATACGAAAAAATAAGTAGGGTTTTCAAAAATTGGCCTCAGTGACAGTCTGTAAAAACACCTAGTCAGTAGCCTGTACGTTTTACATCACTAGATTCTCTGAATTATGTGGACATTAAATAATTGACTAATATTGCTACATGCAAACTAATCTTACTGATTACATTTTTTTTTATTAAATTGACTAATATTACAAAGACTAATTCCGCTAAATCTATTTAATGATATCTTAAAAATGTGGATTATAATCAGCTTGCATGTAACAGTATTAGCATTAGTGTTGAGGCAGGTGTAGTCTTGTGATTAAGAAAGAAGCCTTGTTACCTGAAGGTCCCTGGTTTGATTCCTGGTCCCAACAAGTTCTATGGCTAAAGTGGGCAAGACACTCAACCCCAATTTCCCGGGTGCCGTATACAAGGCTGCCCACCTCTTTGGGCACATGTGCTCATTTTATGTGTGTGTTACACTGCATGAATGGGTTAAATGTGGATGAACAGATCACTTTATTAGGAAATTTACAGAGAAGATATTTACTTACCACAGAAGGGTGTTTTTATATTATTTGATTTTGCCATTGAATATCTTGCTTTGACCCATAGTGCTAAATGTGGGTCTTACTATCATAACAAAAACTATAAAATAAGCATACATAAATTTTGTAATTAAATCCATTAAATTATTTAAATTAGTTTTTTTTCAGTCTTCACATATAGTGTATATACAGTCTTACAGAAATCCAATTAATGATTTAATACAAACAGAAATTAGTTTAAATAACCACATGTTCCCGCTCAGCTCACCAGCAACCCACACCGTTTCAATTACTGTCCAAATGTCATGTTGATTTGGTACCACCCAGATATGGCCCTTGATCTGATTTAGTGAACTGTATGGGGTAAATTCTACTGAAAAAGTTAAAATATCCAAATCATTATCACCACACGTTCCATTACACATATTATACATTTACATTTAGTGATTTAGCAGACGCTTTTATCCAAAGCTACTTACAAATGAGAACACCACACATCAGTAGTTATGGAAAAACCACTAGAATTATTAAACTTGATCATATCCTGCACCCCCCCCCCCTTCATTCATTACTAGAGTGAAGTGAACGAGTCAGTGTATATTACTGTTGCAATCTATTCCACTTTACTGCTCCATCTGAAAGATATATTCTTTGATGAGTAATGTTAAGGTGTAAACTTTCAACAGCAAAACAATATTAACATACTTCCATCCCATCAGTGTCAAAATTTTATTCAAAATGTCATGTTAACTGTTGGTTGCCGTCATAATCTTAAATGTTTAAAAGTGTTTTTAGTGTTTATGTATGAAGAAAATATTGGTAATTAGTATAAGAATTTTGTTTATTCTGGATGGCATGGTGGTGTATTGGTAAGTGCTTCTGCCTCTCAGCGCTGGAGATCCAGGTTCAAATTCTGATATGGGTAGAGTTTCCAGTTTCCTCCCACAGTCCAAAAACATGTAAACGTAAATTGGCTGCTCTAAATTGCCCCAATATTTTTTGGTGTGTGTGTGTGTGTGTGTGTATGTATGAATGTGTGTGTATGTGTGCCTAGTGATTGCATGGCACCCTGTCTTTGGTATATCTGCCCACTGCCTGAAATGTTATGAGATGAGATGAATGTGCTGATTCTTGTTCTTCTGTGATTGAGGTCTGTTTGAATGTGTAAACTTTACAGAATGGATATTAACAACCAAAATCAGACACATAATTGCTTTGAACAATTTATGACACTGGATTTTTAGATGTTACCCTTGCTTCATTTTTTCTTCTGAGCTTCACGATGTTCACAATGTTTTAGATTAGCTAACCTGTATGTCACTTTCAGGGTCATGATTTTTTTTTATCTCTATTTAGTCCATGACTGTATTACTCAGTATATCTTAAATATCTTAACAGGATGAAAAAGAATCACAGTCCAAAGTGGCTAAAAAACCCATGGAGCAGTCTTTGGAGGGGAGTCTGTTTGATGATGGGATTGATATTTTTGCTGATTTAACTCCCACCACAAAGACAAAAGAGAAAAAGGCGAAAAAGAAAGTTGAAACTAAGTCAATATTTGATGATGACATGGGTAAGTTTCACCCTCTGTTGCAGACAGACACAATGTACACTTCTGTGCCATGCGCTGTGCTGTAATCTGCTTAATATTATTTCTCATTTTTTATAGATGATATTTTTTCATCTGGAATCACGAAACCTGCCGCAGCTTCATCCTCTAAGAAGACTAAGAAACCAGTCCAGGGTGGCAGCTCAGCTGAGGAATCGGGCCACAGCATATTCGATGATCCACTTAATGTGTTTGGTGGAAAGTAAATATCTGGATGGAGATATTATTATTGGACTGACCGAGATTCTAACAGATTACAGAATAGCTAAACTAACTACTAATTACATCTAAATCCATAGCTTTAATTATTAACTTCTATCCAGATGAAATGGCTGTGTAAAACACTTAAGTAACATTTAATGGCATTTAGAATCATCTTTCAGATCAGTGAACTTAAATGAGTGCAGTAAAGATAAATAACGGTTGGTTTTATTTAATTTCAGTAAAAGCACTTTAAAATGGATCTTATCAGAATTTTGTTATACAAAGTCAGATTGTGTTTAGAAACATTCCTGACAGTCACTGGATAGACTGCATTATTTTCCATGGTTTTGTGATTACTATAGAACTGCTTACCCATCTCATCCTGTTTTTATGTGCTGCATGTGAAAGAATTTTTGTAAACTAAAGAAAATATATTTTATGAACTTATGAGTGAAATTCTTATAATCTCACATTAATTATTTATTAGTTGTATTTATTTGAGGCGGCACGGTGGCTTAGTGGTTAGCACGTTCGCCTCTCAGCACTAGGGATTCCCGGTTCGAATGCCAATCTGGGTGGAGTTTCCATGTTCTCCCCGTGTCTGCGTGGGTTTCCTCCGGTTTCTCCGGTTTCCTCCCACAGTCCAAAAACATGGATCCAGTTAATTGAATTCTCAAAATTGCTCCATATAGAGTGTTTCTGTGTGAGTGAGTGTATGCCCAGCGATGGATTGGCGCCCTGTCCTGGGTCTATCTGCCCAGCGCCCGATAAAGCGGAAGATAATGAATGAATGTATTTATTTGTGACCAGGGTATTACAATCATTCACTTTCTGCACGTTTTGGCTGTTTTATTAATTACCCAAATCACACTAAATTGTATTGTGTTTTTGGTTGTGGTACATTTACATACACTTGTGATGATGTCCTTTACCCTTCTCCAGTCATCAGAATCCCCAAAAGACATCTTTTACTGCTTTAATTTGATTTCTGGATGAGTTTCAGTACTTCAGTGACTCTGACGTGGTCAGAGGGTTTTGTGTGTTGCGTTGGTATATTGAACAGTCTCAGCACTGCTGCTGAAAAACAGCATCCTGTAGGAACAAACCTGTAAGAACTAATGAATGATTTGATGACATGAGTTACTATTGCAGATTTTACAGTTACAATTTGGAGTTAAAAAGTGCATGTGTTTAATAGAGAGCACAGTAAGGGAACTCTGCTTTGATACTTAAACAACACTTGTGCTGAGAATCATCCACCTCCAAAATACTACCTGTTTGTTGGGGTTCATGACTCTTTGAGAACAGTGGAATAGGGAATAACAAAATATACAAAACAAAACTGATTTTGGGCGGCATGGTGGCTTAGTGGTTAGTTTTCCCCAGTTTGAATCCCCATCTGGGTGGAGTTTCCATGTTCTCCCCGTGTCCGCGTGGGTTTCCTCCGGGTTCTCCGGTGTCCTCCCACAGTCCAAAAACATGGATCGAGTCAATTGAGTTCTCCAAATTGCCCCATATAGAGTGTGTATGTGTGCGTGAGTGAGATTGGCGCCCTGTCCTGGGTGTATCTGCCCAGCGCCCGAAACGTTCTCCCCTAGATGGGCATGGGGAACCCCACCGCAACCCTACTAGAGGATAAAGCGGAAGATAATGGGTAAATGGATGAAAACTGATGTTTTACAGTTTGTCACTGTAGAACTACAATGTGCATCTATATGGTAAGTGGAACAAATAAAATAGACAATGGGTGTAGAAACAAGAAATGTTTCAAATGTCCAATTAGGATAAATGTAACATTTGGAAATGATTACTTTTATTTTAATTGAACTAAAACATCTGGGTGTTTTTTCAGTAATTAGCACATCTGCCTTGCAGCTCTGGGGATCCAGGTTTGAATCCTGATCTGGGTTTGGTGTCCATGTTCTCCTCGTGTTCGTGTGGGTTTTCTCTGGTTTCCTACCACAGTCCAAACACATGGATTTAAAGTGAATTGACTGTTTTAAATTGCCTCTATCTAAATTGTCTGTACATAGTGTGTGTGTGTGTGTGCCCAGCAATAGATTGGTGCCTGGGTGTTTCTGCTCAGGGCCCAAAACGTTCTCCCCTGGATAGACATGGGAAACCAATACCTTTCTTAATCAGAACAGCAATGCGATTATTAAAGTTATAGCGAAACACATTTCAAACTGAATTAATAAATCTAGAAGTCATTTCAAAGAAACACTGTACTTGTCGGAAATGATTCAATTAATTAAAGCAATAAAGCGTTTGCACAGGGATTTTCACACTAGCTGGATTTGGCATTAACTTTGGTGTGCTCCAGTGTATGGTGTGATTTAGTGATTTTGCATTTGTTGGGGCGGTTAGCACGTTCGCCTCTTTGCACTAGGGATTTCCGGTTTGAATCCCCATCTGGGTGGAGTTCCCATGTTCTCCCCGTGTCCGCGTGGGTTTCCTCCGGGTTCTCCGGTTTCCTCCCACAGTCCAAACACATGGATCAAGTCAGTTGAGGGGCGGCACGGTGGCTTAGTGGTTAGCACGTTTGCCTCTCAGCGCTAGGGATTCCCGGTTCGAATCCCCATCTGGGTGGAGTTTCCATGTTCTCCCCGTGTCCGCGTGGGTTTCCTCCGGGTTCTCCGGTTTCCTCCCACAGTCCAAAAACATGGATCAAGTCAATTGAATTCTCAAAATTGCCCCATATAGAGTGTGTCTGTGTGAGTGAGTATGTGCCCAGCGATGGATTGGCGCCCTGTCCTGGATGTATCTGCCCAGCGCCCGAAACGTTCTCCCCTGGATGGGCATGGGGAACCCCACCGCGACCCTAATAGAGGATAAAGCGGAAGATAATGGATGAATGAATGCATTTGTTGGGTTTTGGGAAAAAACACTGCAGTTATTTCAGTCCTGTCCTGTTTATATCAGTTTAACTGAGCGAACTCATTTCACAATGTATACACTAACTAAAAAAGTAATAATCGTTTGTTTTATTTACCATTTAGGCTGTAAATGTTTTATTCAGGATCATTAGATGCGAATGTCTTTTCTATTAAGAATAGAATTCAAACATCTAAGCTCTGGCTTGCAGATCTGTGTAAAAAAAAAGACGACTGCACGTATTTCCACCTAATAGCTCCCTCCTCAATCATATCTACTGTTTGTGCTAGTAAAGCCCTGACTGTCTGTGTGTTTAAATGCTTAAACTTGGGAACATTTGCGATAAGATCGCAAGCCGAGCTTAGCGTGTGTACAGTTCTGTTACTGTAGAAACCATAGCTCACTTCCGGCAGACATTAGGACCACCGCTTACCTGAGCGTAACAAAAGATCGTCCCGCCTCATCGAGGATCTCATTGGGCTGCGGGATTCTTTTCACCCACAACGCGCTACCTCATTGGTCGCCCTCGGTGTCGAGCAAATATTGACCAAGCAGACGCTTATTAGATTCCGTTGGGTCCGTTCTGAGGGAAGACGAAGCTCTCGTCCGCCGCTAATGGTATTTATATTCAATATTCCCGATTTGTAACGAACGCGGCGCTAAGCGTTAGATTATTCACGATTCACTAGTAATACTGCGCCTTTCTGAAATAAGACTGAGGCGATAAGGCAACGGGCAAAGCGTTTGTTTGCCCTCCGCGCTCTTTCATTGATCTGCTCTCTGGTTTCTTGATGTTAAGTTACCGAGCGCATTTCCACTTAACAAACGTTTTAACTGCAAAATCTACGCGCTGATGTGTCGTGTGCCGCGTTTATTCTCGACCTCTGATGAATTAGCGTTGAAGCCTTCATTTAGAACCCTTTGAACTCCTCTAGCTTTTAATTCCAAGCGATCTGTGATCAGAGACATATGAAAGCCAGGGGTCTGCGAATGGAATGTATAACAAGCTTACATCTCATAACGAGGTGTTTACACTGGATGATGACCCTGCAGTGTTAAAGGTGCAGCTTTGCATAATTTACGTGTTTATTTACGATGCAGAACATAGCGTTTGTTTGGACATTTACAGTGTCCTCCAGTGTCCTAAGACGTAAAGAGGTTGGCTTTACAGTTTCTGCATATTGCCTTTATATATAAATTATTCGTGCGTATAATTTACTTGCCAATTTATTTTCACCTATATATTAAATTTGTAACAATTCTTGAAAGTTTAGCCTACTAATGTTTTTATTTATTTATTTTAATATTTAATTTCCCATTAATCATTCGTTGGTAATGACTTGCCTTTTTCGGCTTGTCTTCTTGATCACTTTAGATTAAGATTAACTTCACATGGAATAGTTTTGTCAAGAAGTGCGATTTAGAATCATTATTAGAACAATCGTGGTGTTCTGGCCCAGATGCTGTGAATTATGATCCAATCACTGTCATGTTTTATAGATCAGAGGCTGCTCCTGGAATTCATTCATTCATTCATTTATTATCTCCTGCTTTATCCTCTATTAGGGTCGCAGTGGTGTTCCCCATGCCCATCCAGGGGAGAACGTCTCGGGCGCTTGGCAGATAGACCCAGGACAGGGCGCCAATCCATTGCTGGGCACACACTCACTCACTCACAGACACACTCTATAGGGGGCAATTTTTTGAGAATTCAATTAACTTAATCCATGTTTTTGGACTGTGGGAGGAAACCGGAGAACTCGGAGGAAACCCACGCAGACACGGGGAGAACATGGAAACTCTACCCAGATGGGGATTTGAACCGGGAATCCCTAGTGCTGAGAGGCGAACGTGCTAACCACTAAGCCACCGTGCTGGAATTCATTTTATTAATTTTCACATTGACCCTTCTAGTTCAAACCAAAAAAAATCTTGTTTTGGTCTCCTTCATTGTCCCGCTTCACCCACCTCTCATTCATTCACCGATTTTTTATTTATTTATTTTTTTTTTTTTTCTTCCCCCCCCCCACTAGCATTCGGACTTGTTGGTGTAACTTGAACTGTAGAGGTAAAAATTAAATGTTCTTTTTTGAATGCAGTGTTTTTTTTTTTTTCTCGTGAACTTACCGTGACACCAA
>JAFMOD010000419.1:1955174-1992310 GCA_019802435.1 Corydoras maculifer | reverse complement strand
GGGTTCCCCATGCCCATCCAGGGGAGAACATCTCGGGCGCTGGGCAGATAGACCCAGGACAGGGCGCCAATCCATCGCTGGGCACACACTCACTCACACAGACACACTCTAAACGGGGCAATTTTTGAGAATTCAATTAACTTGATCCATGTTTTTGGACTGTGGGAGGAAACCGGAGAACCCGGAGGAAACCCACGCAGACACGGGGAGAACATGGAAACTCCACCCAGATGGGGATTTGAACCGGGAATCCCTAGCGCTGAGAGGCGAACGTGCTAACCACTAAGCCACCATGCCGCTATATATATATATATATATATATATATATATATATATATAATGTATGTATATATATATGTATGTATATGGGGTTTTTTTTTAGGGTACTGCAGTCGGTTTAATTAAAATAAAACAAAAAATGTAATATTTTTTCTCACTTAAGGTTTTTGCTAGTTTTACCAGTTTACATCGAGGTGACAACCGATGTTTTTGGTCTTTCCTAGTTTCCTAGCTTTTTTGACATTTCATTTATTTTATTTTACTTATTTAGTAGTATGTATAAATTATTATATACAATTGCATCTGCAATGTATAAGAAATTCTAATAAATTGTTAAGTAAAGAAGCAGTTTGTAATGGAGCAATGGGTTGCCTATATAAAAAATGGTTTTATCTTTTAGAAAAAAATACTGTAGTTCTGTCTTATTAATTTTGTAGATTTAATAACACACCAAACCAGATACTGCATGGCCCTATTTATGTCTCTTACTGAATACTGAATCAATTTAATTGTTTTGTCCTTAACACAATGGGACACAGAAGACCTGGGTTAAAAAATACCATAAATAAATATTTATATTAATCTGTGTGGCACTCTTTCTGTGTCTTTGCACCATGAGTTGGAGTGTAAGAAACGAATGGCATGATAGGACATGTTCAGAACAATGGGCAAACCAAAGCTCCATTCACAGTAATAATAACCTGTCTTTCCTGAACACATTGTAAGCTGGGAACTATGGATTCTGATAACTACACATTGCCTGTAGAAAATGTTCTTACCCCTGTCAGAACTGCTGCACATTGTCACATTACATTCTAAAATGTGCATTCTAATTAAATGCTGAACATTTCAATATAAAGTTTAAGGTTTAAACATTTACAAATGCAACCCCCCCCCACATCAAATGGAACTTATTATTTACAATTCGTATTATTTTATTAATGATTAAAATGCTTTTTAATAAGTAAGTACTCCCTTGAGTAAATATCTAATTTCAAAGTAAAGCTGGATGTTGCATGATGTGAATACACAATAAGGCACAGTATTTATCATGATGTTCTTGTAAGGAGTCCATGGATGGTGTAAAACAGCACAGGTTTGGGGAATGACTCAACAAGGCAATGTTAAAATTGCAAGCCTAGTGATTTAATTCTGAATGTTTTGTTAGATAAAATTAGCTTATTCTAATACTTAACATTGTAAATAAGCGAGTGAGCGGTGTTTGCATGTACTGTGACCTTTGTCACACATGGCATTATTTAATATCATCATTCTCTTTCTGCGTAGACCAATCCTTCCAAACTGGATAATTTACCCAGTAGGACATTAATCTAAAAAAGCTAAAGCTAAAATAAAAGCTTACCCTGGGCCAATATGCCACTTTGAAGCATGGCTGAATAAACATAATGTGGGCTTTTTTTCTTTCAGTAATTAATTGGCAACTGGGTGGCATAAACATGTCACTAATCTTTCTGTTAGAAGCCAAGGATGTGAAGAATGTTCACCTGAAACACTACAATGACCCTAAGCTACCCATGTTACCAAAAAGGTAGGAAGGTAATAAAAAAAGCTCTGATATAAGGTCATTAGAATACCTGTGTAAGACCTTTAACAGAGCAGTTTGTCCTGTTCACCAAACATTTTATTTATTAAAACGTTCTTTAAAGAAAACAGTAAGCAAATATTTTTTAAGATATGAAATGCTTAGTGAGACATACAAATGGTATCATTATTATAATGATGAAAAACTCGTAAATTTTTTTATATTGTTAATTTAGTTTTCAGGATTTATTTTGTATAATAAAATACATGCAACCAGTATAATTGGCGCAGTTTGGGCTTGTGGTTAAGGAACCAGCATTGCAACCAAATCCTCTGTTTGATTTCCATTCCCACCAAGCACTATAGCTGAAGTGCCCTTGGGAAAGGCACCTTACTTGCCATATAAAGGGCTCCCCACCTCTCCAGGCATGTGTGCTTTCCTTACACAGTGTGTATATGTGTGTTCCACTCCACAGATGGGTTAAATGTGAAGGACAAATTCCTCTGTGTATAAACACAGTAGGCAAAATAGATCACTTTGTCACTTTAGAATTATAAAACTAGTAGTTCCAACATACAATATTATTATCTAAGTCAATTACAATTGAAAGAAACAATATACACACAGTTGCTTAACTTGATGAATATTGTTACAAAAGCATTATACATAAAATGTCATCAAACTTTAAGGATAAACTAATGTCAACCAGTAAAGAAGCAAATAATTTAATTAAACTTCAATTAATAAAGTAATTTCAAAAATAAACCTTGTGCACCATATGTGTCAGGCACCATATGTATCTCATCTTAGTTGTTGCAATATGCATTTAAATTTCTATGTTTGTTTCATTTAAGTTAATGACAGGCTTACCTGCAGTTGGGATTCCTGAGCAATGTGAAAATAGATGTATTTAAAAATACATGTCATACTTTATTATAATAAATCCGATCTGCTTTGTGGCCTTGTTGTATGGTAAAAAAGCATGAATAATAAGTATTTTAAAATCTGATCACTAATGTAACAGGAAAAACTTTTGTTCATGTTTTTGTCATATTTTGTCATTGCTGTATATATAATCACTGCTGTATCAATATTCAATGATATCCCATGATGTCAATCAAAAAATATATTTTTTGTGCAAAATGAGTTGTTGAATTCACTGGCATTTATTCTACAGTAGGGGGCAGCATTATGTCGTGGTCTCTGTTTAAATACAGCGAAATCTCTTTACACACATTGCTTTTGTTTTGGACCCTCTGCTGCTTTTATTGATTGCGCTTGGCATAATTTTTATCAAATTTTTTTGGATTGAAGATGAAACATACCCATCTTAAATATAATGATAACTATAGTTTTAGATTGGTTACTGCATTTTTAATAGCTGGATATCCCATTTTCATTAAGTAAGGATTTTTGTTTGACGCATTAACCAAAGCACATTCAATGTCTGCAGTTCAGTAGTAACTTTTACTAATTTATTTCCATAATGGCAATGGGTAATAGTAGTAATAATGATGATGATGATGATGATAATAGTAACTTATTTTCTACTTTTAGGTATCCCAGTGTCTCAGCAGCATCTGATATGGAACAGCTTGGAACTAGACAATGAGTGCTGTTTGCATGATTACAGGTGATGATTGTCCTCTGTGCAATAATCAGAATCAGAGCCTGAAGGTTATGTTTGGTGGGAAAATGTGTCCTGCAGTTGTTGTTTTTTTTCTTTCTTTCTTATTGTTAAGGAACAGCAATTTTATACACCTGCATTAGCTTAAGGATGTATATGTAAAAAATGAACATGAGCTACATTGTAAGAAGCTCAAACTAATTCCTAAGACTTATGGGTAAGGGGTGGAGGTGGAATGCATTAGGAGTACCACTGACACAGGGCAACTAGATTCATCTAGTTTTCTTTTTTTTTAGCATTGAAGAAGGTTGCACACTCAAGCTGGTCCTTGCCATGAGGGGTGGGCCCATCAACACCAGAAGAGGTGATTAACTAATTATATCTGCATTGGTATTTGAATGTAACCCAGTTTACATGTACATTGCCATTTGGTAAGGTAATAATCATTTACAGGATTGTAAATGCATAAGATTGTCACAAGCCACTATTAGGTGCATCCCCTAAAGGATACAAACATTAGGTTTGTACACGAATTATACATTTTATCAGTTTCTCTTACCGTACTTTGTGGTTCTACAAATAAAGTCTGTACTCTGTCAGTTTCTCCACCTACTTTTAGTCCCTTTTCTCTGTTTTCCAATGATCAGGACTATAGAGCCATCAAAGGACATGTGTATTATTTCTCTGGTGGATACTTCTCAGCACTGTGGTGACATTTATATAGTGTTGGTGTGTGATGGGATCAGATACAGGAATGTTTTCCCCCCCCTTTTTTGTTATTTTGTTTTTTTACCTATGTTTTTATTTATGGAATACCTCAGTGTCACTACTAGGCTAAGTTCACCACAAAAAAATGTTCAGCTACCAGCATCCCGTAGACAAGTGTCTTGTAAGTACCGACAGAGATTTTGACTTTGATTTTAAATCTAGAGGGTGGAGCAATAACATGGATATAATAAAATACGTAGATTTGTCCAAGAGCACTGGAAATAGGACAGTGTTAAAATAAGCAGCACTGTCGATCCAGTGTATCATGATTGTGTAACACACACCAACATCTCACCATGTCAGTGTCGCTGCAGGGCTGAAAATGATCACCACCTGATATGTTAAAGTGATCTATTTGCGCACTGTGCTTGCACACAAAGAGAATTAGTCCTCCACATTAAAGCCATTCATTAAGAAAACATGTATAACAGTGGTGAGGGTGGGCACCGGGAGCAGTCCTGTCCATGGAGCCAGGAGAGCAGTTAGGTTTAGGTGGGTACTTTGGAAGAATGGGAAACAGAACATAGAACTTCGGGTTGTAAGTGCTGGTTCCCTGATCACATGCCTACGACTGCACCTGCACTGCCCTGTGGGATTGCTGAAAGTTGACTAACTAAGTTAGAGGAGGAACAGAACTACAAAGCCCATATGTATGGTTTGTGGCTCTAATAAAATGGTGAGTACAATGAGTGTAGAAACCCTGGTGTTTACCTAGTGGTCAGTGAGTATTGCAATTGTTTTGAATTAATGGGTGATTAGTTAGGGTTGGCTACTCTCAGCTTCTGAGCCAAGGCATAGTCAAAAATAAGGAAATGAAGAATTGGAAATTTGCCATTGTTGTTGGTCTAAAGTTCCATCCATCCATTATCTTCCGCTCTATTAGAGTTGCAGGGGGGTTCCCCATGCCCATCCAGGAGAGAATGTTTCGGGTGCTGGGCAGATACACCCAGGGCAGGATGCTAATCTATTGCTGGGCACACACTCACTCGCACAGACACACTCTATATGGGGCAAATTTTGGAGAATTTAAGAATTGATCTTGTTCCATGTTTTTGGACTGTGGGACGAAAACGGAGAACCCGGAGGAAACCCACGCGGACACTGTGAGAACATGGAACCTTCAGCCAGATTGGGGTTCCCTAGTGCCGAGTGGTGAACGTGCTAACCACTAAGCCACCATGCCGCCCTTGGGCTAAAGTTATTTCTATTATTATGATTCCTGTGCTGTATTTTACAGTAGTAAAAAAATAAGTTGTCTATACACCGACTAAAACATGGAGAGTTTGCAATTCAAAGTACCATGTAGCTACTGTATTCACTGAATTATGGCAGTAATTAACAGATTAAATGATTTATGTGTGAGTATAAATAGATTTTAGTTATTACACTAAACTCAGTACATCACATTTTATTATTTCAATACATTATAAATTAAGTAAGAGCTTTGACTTGAAGAAAACAATTATGCAAATGTTGACAAGAATGTACTGAGTGACTGAAGCCCTGTTTTTCTTTTTCAGTAACTGTGAAAGATGCAGTGAAGGATACTTGTGACTGCTCAGATTTCAGACCAGATGAGGAATGGGAAAAATCTTCGTCTAATAAACAGGTCACTTTGCTGGTGTACAGAGAGGGCAATCAGCTTAACTTTTTCCGGGTTGTGGACCGGAGTGATGGAACCCACACGCCCGTGTCCAAGTCTCAAAGGTGTGCTGAGCAATATCATTTGTTGAAATGAACAGCAAGCATGATGTCCTTTTTAAGTTTTAATGATATCTAGTACAAATAAACTTGTGTTTTATATCCTGCTACCAAAAAATAATTGAAAAAAATTGGTTTGAAAAATTAAAAATGAGACCAGTCACTAAGCATCCTACCATTTCGAGTGCTGGGCAGATGCACCCAGGACAGAGCACCAATCTAAGCAACAATTTAGAGCAGGAAGTTTACCTTGAATCTATGTTTTTTGACCGTGGGAGGGAAACCGAAGGGAGGGAACCCGAAGGGAACCCACGCGGACAATGGGAGAACCATGGAAACTCCACCCACATTGGGATTCGAAACTGGCTCCCAAGTGGTGAGGGGCGAACGTGCTAACCACAATGCCGCCCTAATAAGATAATGACATGTCAATATTCACAGTTTTGATGATCTTCTTACTAAACTGTGGTAGTCATGCTGAAACTGTCTTGTTTGTGTGGTTATGAAGTACAGGACAGTTTTTTTTATTTAATACTTGCATTTAGAAGATTTAGTTCTGATGTACAGATGAATCATGACCTGACCCAAATTGTTCTACTGGAGTCATTACTTGGAGTTTCATACACATGCATAAAGTGTGTGCATTAAGTTAGGACTAATGATGTCACTACCAGTAATGTGTTATTTTTATATCTGCACTTAACCATAATCTGTTTCTAAATGCCATGCTGACGGATGTAATGCAACACTGCTGTTTTAACAAAGTGATATTAAAGCTTTAGAACTTGATGGCCTTTTTTCTTTTTTTGGTTATCAGTGGTTTAGGACATGGAGTTAATGCTGAAGAAGAAGAGGAGGGTGTTGCCATTTACTCTGGTCCGTTATCTTTAGAGAACTCGATAACCATGAGCAAGATGAGGTTGCTCAAGGCAAAGATGGAAAATATGAACCTTCACAAAAAGGTATCAGAGAGAGAGAGATTGATGCTGTTCATATCTCACTGGTATTGTGTGTCATTTTATCCTTCGGGATTTATTGCTGAACCAGAGCACAAAATTGTCTCTTTTTCTCCAATACAAAAATATTTAATTAGAATCAAAACAGACTTTATTTAATTTGACTAATTTTGGCTGACTAAAGAATCCGTCATCCCCTTAAGTGATCCTTATAATAATCAGTACCTACAAGCTCAGCAGATTAGCACAAGGAATCAATTTACAGTCAGCTGTATACTACCAACAGGAACCTGTTAAAACTGGAATCTTGGGTATTAAAATGTGGAGTTACTTTAATTATGAACCAGCTCATCACATGAGCTATAAAATTGCTAGTCACAACTTTGTCCAAATGTTTATAGTTTGTGGTCTTTCAGTTTTGTAATTCCATTCTTTTGTGTGTCTTTATATGTAATTGTAATTCCAGCCCAAAAAGATTGCCAAGTTAAAAGTCAGACCACCAGTTGGGCCAAGACCTGGCAGTGGCTCCCTTGGTTTAGCTCGCCACCACCGTATGTTGCGGATTCTTCCCCAGATTGGCAATGCCTCTGCAACACATCTACCTCCAACTGGAGACCAGCAGCCATCTGCCAAGTTTCCCTCTTCTTCATTCGCCTCTACTCTAAGTCCCATCTCCAGCACAGCCTTTCCCTCCCTGGCAGCTTCAGGCTTATACATGTTGCAGGAGGATGAGCAATGGAATAACCATAGTCCTAGGAGTATTAGGCTGCCTCCCAGGGTGGATGTAGTTGGGGCCACGGTTTCAAGAGACTGTTTACCATGTCTGGAGTTTCCCGACCAGATAGGGCAGGCAATGTTGGCTGCAAAGTCACAAAATGACATTGTAAATATCCAGAAAGAAAGTGTTGTAATGGATCCTCCAAATCCAATTCCATTTAATACCTTGCTTCAAGAGCCTTTAAGTCTGGATGTTGGCAATCAGCAGGAAGCAAATATGGAGTCTTTAGAGACTGTTGCAGAACCCTTACCTGCAGGTCCTCTGTTGTCCCAAGCAGTGGCATCAGACTCCATCGGCATGTGGTCTATAGGCACGAAGACACTCCAGTCTGGACCTGATCTGCACACACCTCCAAACGTGCCTACACCCATTACAGAGTTTACAGGGAGGACATCCCACCATTTTTTGGACTCTAATGAAGTTTCTTCCCTCCTTCCTTGCTCACCCTCGACGACGACTCCTCCTCTTCGTGACCTCAGAGTGGACTCTCGCAGCAAGAGACCAGAAACGAACTCAAGGAGCGAGGTGCAGGGTGTCACCATGCTAACTGACAAGCCATCCGCAGAACTAATGAGCAGTGTGAGTAATGCACATATACTGGCATCACTAGCTGGCTCAGGAGGTCAAGAGAGATTGGCAGGACCATGTGGCAGTTTTCCAAGTGGCACTAATGATTCTTCGCAAACCAATGCTCATCTGTTGTCAGAGGATCTTCTCCGTAGAATAGGCCCCCTGAGCAGAGCTACGTTGTATACAGTGAGTATGGAGTCTCAGTACATGTCTGCATTTCTCTAGTGTGGGACAAATAGTCATTTGATTTTTTAATATGCAATGATTAAATACTGGACAAACCATCCATATGGTAATATTTGGTAATAGAATGTCAATTCAAATGTTCAAATGAAATGCCCAATGTCTGCCTCTCAGAGCTGGGGATTTGTGCATTTGCTCTGGGTTCCTCCAACAGTCCAAAAACATGAATTGAAAGTGAGTTGGCTGCTTTTAAATTGCTAATATATAGGCGTGTGTGTAATGATGAGCCTGAATATTTCGCTGTTGAGTTTGGTGAAGGATGTAAGATTGTTGGTGCTTTTTTTTTATTATTATTATTTTTATATATTATTTGCTAATACTCACGGAATTGTTTAAGGTGTGCCAAGTGATGTTAAGCCTTTTGATTTGTTCATCCCAGTTTTTAGAGTAAACATCATTAAAAGCATTAATGAGTTTGAAGTGCACTAGATGTGGAATTGGAAAGTATTATGTACTGTGGAGTTTCCATACTGAATTTGCTGGGAGCATGTGCTATGAAGCAGCCTCATTAGTAAGGATAAATTATGTGAACCTTCACACCAACTCATTTCAAACCTGAACTTTTTTTTTTTTAATCCCACATGTAGCGAAAAACTGAATCCCACAATCATAGTGGTGGTGGCATTGTTGTTGTTACTATTTATTTATTGCCCGTTCCCCATGCCTTTCCAAGGGTGAATGTTTCTGGTGCTGGGCAGATACACCCTGGTCAGGGCATCAATCTATCGCTGGCCACACTCACTCACATAGCCATACACTATATGGGGCAATTTGGAGCATTTACCTTAAATCCATATTCTTGGACTGTGGGAGGAAATCCTCATGGACACTGGGAGAACATATAATCCCCAGCGCTGAGAAGTGAACATGCTAACCACTAGGCCACCATGCTGCCTATGTTTTTAAATTATTATTATCATCATCATAAGTTCTCTCTTTTCAGCCATCAAGGATCCTGGGCTCATCCGGTGGACATCCTGGTTTAATGAAGAATCTTGGTGAGTTTAGAGTCTTGATGTGTTTTGGAGGAGAGGGAAATTAATCACAAACATGTCTCAGTGTAGCATCATCGCTACTAAATTACTGTAATCAATTCCATATTGGAAAATATTAGAGCAGCTCCCTACACCAGGTGTTGGGTAACATCTCCAGCAGTGACTGTTGAACTTAATACAGTCACTCTTTATTACACTGCTCCATATCTCTGCAGCGTACATGAATATTTAATGGCACAATGCACATGTTTAGGGGAATACCGAATTATTTGTGACACCTGGAAGGCACAGACTGAACAATCAGATCATTTCTTCACAGCTATATTACTTTTTATTTGTTTAGATTCTTAAGTCTGTTTGTAATTGGGACCGAAGTCTCATTTTGGCTTTCATTATATTTTGTTGTCAGATATCTTATGTGATGAATTCAAAGTGCAATTTGCAACCTTGCATTGTTCTTCATGCACCATTGCTACACTGATGAAATACATAAAATATGACTGGCTGGTTGCTGTGGCCCATGTTCTACTCTCTCATATCACTGTAACAACATTGGCTGTTTTTTTCAGCTGTCATGCATCAAATAGATATTAAGACCATGACAGTGACACAGTGAAGAGCAGAGAAGGACTATATTCCTTTGTGAAGTTTAAGTTCTAATTTATCAGACAGACTAAAAACAGAACATGGTTATAATGGCATTCACTGATGACCTTCGGTTGATTAAAAGTAACAGGAAATGCAAACCAGAAACCACTTGACAAATTCTCTATAATAGATTCACAACCATATGCTGTGTGTCTTACACGGTCAATACAGACAAAATACCTTTAATATAATCCAGCTAAACTGCCTTTTTAATGCTTTAAAGCAGCAAAAATATGAATGTCCTAAGGGATGGGGGTGTGGGTGTGAATGTAAAGCAGCTGGTGTTTGTGATATTCTGAAATGTTCCCAGAAATATCACTGTCAGTGTCTGTTCTCCAGCACGCTGTTCTCTTGGATACCATTTGCACAGTTTATGAGGACTGAAAATACAACTACAGTCGAATCCTGAGCTTTAGTACTTGAACTGCTTCTTCTTTTTGTTTCTTCACATGGGGGACTATCTTATCAGAGTGCACTGCACATTTTCAGACTTCATGAGTGAAAATAGATTTGCAGTTAATGTGGCAGATTCGCTACAATTATGAAATGCTGATCGGTTGCAAGCTTGTTTCCTTTCCATGCTGCAGTAGGCCTTGGTATCATCGTGGTCCCCAGTATAGTATAATTATGAAAACAAGTGTTATTTCCCTTAAAATATACTTATATTAGTCATTCCTGTCCACCAGCCTCTTATCCATTCATTACGTAGAGGTACTATATATGAGGTACTATGATGTGCGTATCATTTGGATTAGACATTAAACAGGCTTATCCCTGCCAGCTCTGTAGTAGAAAATCAGTGGAACTTCCAACTGTGTCCATGTGGAAAAAAAAAAAAACCCTGAGAATTTACAGTTAGTGGACATGTTATTGCTGCTTCTGCATCTTAAATGTCTAAGATAATAGACAATCATATACATTTAAGGAATTGCAAGAGACTTGGCTATTTATAATCAGATTTAAACCAGCAACAACACAACTTCAGTCATGATGTAACAGAACAACTTGCTGAACAACAGTATCATTTAGAATTTTTAGTTGGTAAGAAAAGAGACAAAATACATCAAGTGCTTACAAAAGAGTTGAGCCTTTGTGCTGCTGGATAATTCATTCTTAATGTAATTCACAAAAGTGGTCTATATTGGTCAGTTTTTTTTAAATATACTGTAAATTATACGGTTTAAAATCTCTACTTTGTAAGTTCACTTAAACTCTATTAACCAAACAAAAGGAGAAAAAAAAAGATGTGTAGTGTTTTTATTTTATTAATTCTGTTAGTTCTGTGAATTCTGCTATTAACGGTTTCACAATTAGCATTATAACTAGGGCTATCTAACGATTCTTTTTTCGAGTAGTCGATTAATCTAAAAGCGATTACTCTAATCTAGTTGTGTTTGGAATTAAAATAACTACTTAAAATAATGACAAATAAAAACCTTAAATGTTGAAATATTTTCTTTAATCAAACAGTGCTCTTAAAGGCAGTATTGAAACACAAAAATGCTTTAGCATTAACAGCTTCATCAAGGATCAAATCTCAGCCACAAGAGATTAATTAATTTAAGTATAATATACTGAAAGGGTCCCCTGAAACCTTAGTAATTCCAAACTAGGATGAGACATGTACACCGCTGGTGATGCATCTTAATCGAACTCTGTGGTTGTATTGTTTGAGAAACTCGTATTTTATGATGGATGTAGCTACGTGGGGTTAAGAGATCTTTCAAAAATCATGTTCACTTAACAAAGAGAATGCCATTTGTTAATATTACTCCGACATAGGCAAGTATTCTGGACCTTTATCTTCTGTAAGGCTTGTAGAATTTTTACACGTTTGTGTTTTGTTAAGGTTCTCCATCATACCGCCTGCCTCCAGTAAAAGTTCCACAAGGCTTGAAGAAGAAGATCTCGAAGCACTGCTTTTTATGTGGGAAGAAGACTGGGTTAGCCACCAGCTATGAATGCAGGTATTAATTGTTTCTTTTACAAATATCAGCAAGATTTGAAGCAGGGTTTTTCAAACCTGTAGTTACATCAGACTCCTTCTTAGTGAGAAAATAATCCTTTGAATCTTTACATCTTCAGATATGGATACAACTTTGCAACATACTTTAAAGCAGCAAGTGGTATACTGGAGCACTGGTATACTGTAAAGCACTTGCATTATTTAAATCATAAAATACACTTACCAGCCACTGAATTATACTTTGCTTCTACTCCTAGTCAGTTTTAAAAATAACAAACTGTAGTTCATCTGTTTCTCTATATATTCTTAACTTTGTTTTGTGGAGGCTCAGTAGCGCAGTGGTTTGCTCTATTTCGTTATACCAAGAAAACCCTGAATTTGATTCCAGGTTTGTGGAACAAAGGAATCTGCATGCCCTTCCTGTGCTGAGTGGGTTTACTCCAGGTACTTCGATTTTTTCCCACAATCCAAAGTCTGCCCAATGCCCATCAAGGGGAGAATGTTTCAGGCACTGGACAGATCCATTGGTGCTGCGCACGCACACACACCCTGTATAGATGCAATTTGGAGGAGTCAATTCACCTTGAATCCATGTCTTTGGACCGTGGGAGGAAGCCGGAGAACCCAGAGAAAACCCCTATGGACATGGGTTTAACATGAAAACTCCACCCTGATCGCGAAAACACCCAGTGCTGAGAGAAGGACATACTAAGCACCACACCGCTGTGCTGTCTCTTCTAGGAATTTTGTGTAAATCAAAATATTAGCTCTGGATTTTATAGTGCATCATCATGAGTGCTTTTGAGCTGCATTTGTAAAGAGATTCTACTTTATAGTCTCAGAGTGAGTTCTGGTATAAGCTCACATTTCATTTCTGTTAATACGTTTTATTACGACGGACAGATTGTGAATCAGCACTTCTGCTCAAAGAAAAATGTGATGTTTTCCTCTTGTCAGGTATGATGGGTTTTCATCCCGGACTCATCTTACTCCTTTTCTTGTCTCTGTACATTGCTAATGCCCCAAAGCACAGAACCACATGCTTTCTGGCTTCGCTTTTCTTTTATTCATGGGCTGTCATTTACTGGATGCAGGGTTTCTTGGATAATTTTAAAGCAGAATATTAAAGCCAAGCAAAATGATCATAAATGTTTTGACAGCTCCTTTGATACTCTATATTGGTATCTTAAATTATGTGAGACTGAATCACTTTAAACTACTTAACACACTCAGAAATGTAGATCAAGCTAGTATCATAGTTCTGCTGAACTGAATAATTATGTATGCACTATGATATTAGTGCTCTATGGCTCAACATTAATATGCACACCTGAGAAGGGCATGGTGGCTAACGGTTAGTGCTTAACAAGAAGGTCTCGTGTTTAATTCCCAGCTGTTGCGAACACAGCTCTTTCCTGTGTGGAGTCTGCACACTGGATTATATTAGGAAAGACATCTTGTGTTAAAAATGTGCCTTGATCGTAAAAATATCTAGATCAACCCACTGTGGTGGCCTAAACAGGAACAGCTGAATAAGAAAATATTAATATGTACTCTTAAACGGATGTAGCTTGCTTGTCTGTATGAGGTGTGATTTAGAATACATAAAAAGAATATGCACACATGAAATCCATAAAGATTAATGCCAACATAAATGGAATTTTGTGTAACGCCACAGAAAAAAGGTTAATAATACATTGTGAATGACTTGTACGACGTGTAGCGGAGTACCGTTAAACCTCTTTTCTGTGATTCACAATAATGTACAACCTCGTGTGCCTTATTGCTTTTATAGAACGGTTAAAACTGGTCTTTTGCAACGAAATCGATTATTTTAATAATGATTGCTGAGTAACAGTGTTCTGGTTTGTCTAACGTTCAAATACCACCCTCTAGTGGCCAAATTACAAAACACACTTTATAAAAGTGCTCATCAGGAAAATAATGTATTGTATATTATGCAGTGAATCGGTCAGAATTTTGCATCATTGTAAATAAAGTCACAGCTGGACAAACGGCTTATCCAAGCAGATTTAAGGCCTGGCACTCCCTGTTTTATAATATATATTATGTGTTGATGGTATGGGTGAGAGGGGTTACTCTGAAGGCAGCAAAGAAATTGACCAAGTGATGAGAAACAATTAGCAAGTGAGCAACTGCATTTATTTTACATTGAATTCTAATGTTTTATTTGGTCCCATTGACACACGTGTTTACCATTTAGCACCCCATTTTACTGTTTGGAAAACTGTATGCTTTCTTTGTTGAAACAGTTTGCAGAAGGTCCTGTGCTGTCCATTAGAGACAGTACAGTACACAAATGCATACAATGTTTTATTTTGATTTAATTTACTTTTAATATGTTTGAATTAACATTTTTTTTTGCAAAAGGTGCATGAATGTTATATTAATGCTTAGACCAAAAAAACCCTAATATATTATGAATATTGTAATACAGAATTGGATATATTTTTGTAAAAAAAAAAAAAAAGAAAAAAAAAAAATAAGTGAACTGCTATATAGCAAGGGATGATTGCAGTTTCAAGATGAATGAGCAAATTTCATATTTGAACTTTTGTAAAAAGCCTTCCTCAGATTGAAAGCTGTTACAAATCATGAGGCTTACTTAAATGTATGCAGCATTTCTATTTCATGTCCACATCAGCAGTTATATTCTTTTACTTATGTTTCAAATTCCGAGTTAAAACTCATCAAGAATCTTCTTTGTTTTAAGACCAAACCGTCGATTGTGTGGATGTATATCTCTTCTAAACATGCTCTTGTGTTTCCTTAAGGTGTGGCAACAACTTCTGTTCCTCTCACCGTTATGCCGAGACCCACCACTGCACTTTTGACTATAAAACTGCAGGCCGTCGTTTTCTACAGAAGTCTAATCCCATTGTAAATGCACCAAAACTGCCCAAAATATAATGGATTTATAGGGCTACAGAAAGAGCCAAGATGAAGATGCACATAAAAAGTCATTTAATGAGGTGAAACTGAAGTAGCAGTGTGTACTTTGATCACTGTACTTGCTTGAGTGTGTAGCAAGGATGCGAGCTCTAGCACATGCAGTTTTAGTCCTTACACTTGCACCAGTGTAAAGTGTAAATCTGTACATTCTATACTGTTAGCACCAAACAGCTCAATTTTATTGCTGTGCAAAATAGATTTTGAACAAGTTCCCTGTGACACTTTAATATTTGTTGGGTTTATTGTGGACAAATATAGTTGAATGCAAATGCTTGGGCATGTCTGGTCAAAAAAAAAAACTGTTAGTTGCAAGCGGTTTTTGTTAGGGTTTTTTTTTCTCTTAAAATGTTAATACCCAGTTTGTTAGCTATTTTTTACTTTGTCATAAACATGGAATTATAATAGCAAATTTTTAAACACCCATCTATGTCTGTGTGTCACTCCCTTTACCAAATATCACAACTTGTTACCGCTTTTAACTGTTTATTTTTTGCTGCCTGAAGTCTCTTCTTGTAAGAATTTTCATGTCTGTCTTTTGAAAAATACTTTGTTCTTATGTTAATTAGTGCTGCGATAGGTTTCAGTAAAGGTGAAATTGGAGACATGTCAAGGCTATTTCAGCCTCCAGCTCGTCTGGTTAACATGGTTCACTGTATCCCTCATGGTTTTGTAGCAGAATCCTTTTATATGTGAGGAGAATGTGTGGTGTATGAATAGCAACCCAAGAATATCTCTAAATCCATTCTGCGAGAAAGTTTTGAGTAGAAAAAAGCTGGCCAAAAAAAGAAAACCCTAATGTTTACAAGCTGTCATGTCTGCTATAAAGGGAGTCATTATTATGGACATAGAAGGGTGTAAAATGTTTCCCTTTTCTTTGGTTTTAATGTCATTCTGTGTTGTATGAAGAAAGCTTTTTTTTTTTTTTTTATTCTTTAAGAATCAAGGTATCTTTATTGGCTTATGCATGTATGAATATGTGTGTACGTTTGTTTGTTTCTTATCATAGACATGACTTATTTAGACAAGTCTGTAAAAGATGCACTTTATAAATAATGTATATTTAAAGCTATACTGCAACTCTGTGCTACCATGCCTATGGAATATCTTCATACCTTGTTAGAATTCTAAACCTTTAGTCATTTTACAGCCTGCACATTGTATTCACCTGATAAAAAAGATCAGAAAAATTGTATTTAAAAATAAATCGAAATTAACAGAAATTATCATTTATTTTTACTTAATTTAGCCAATTGGGCCGAATAGTGAAGGTTTCTAGGACCTTGTTATAAAACTGAGCTCTTTTAATAGACTTTTATAGTTCATCATATTCCATGCTTCTGAACAGCATTTAAAAAGACAATTGTTAAGAGAAGGATACACAAAAGGGTTTAACTGTCCCCCAAAGTACTTTTCAGACCATTCCATGAAGCAGAAAATCAATGGCAATACCAACTCGAGATGCAACACCTAGTTTAAACTGTCCTGAAATATTAAACCTGAAGAATATTGATCCAGGAAGCTACCAAGAAATCAGCGGCAATCAAGTCAATGGCTGAGATTCGGTCTTTCATGTAACAATTATGGTAAAGGTTTTGCACAAAGCTGGTAGTGTGGCATTAAAAAACGATTTTCTATGAAACTACTCGGTAATTTTCCCCCAAAAAAATGATTCTTATTGATCACAGTGACACATTCTAGAGTCATTTTGAGTCCAAAAAGTACACCATACTAGACCAAAAGTTCCATTTCAAAGGCGTATGATGGCTTTCTGTGGGCATTGTATATCAATAATCTGTTTCACGTTCTAATTTAGTAATTGAAGGCCTCCTGTACGATGTAAGTCATCATAATGTGTAATACAATAAGATATGAATATGTCTGTGTTCATTCTGTAGTTGTTTGTGAGCAGCACCAGGCAGTAAAGCCACTCAGCAATTAACCGACTTTTAAAAAGGGCTCAGTCGCTCACTCACTCGCTCAATCAGCTAGTTACCATAACGTTTGATTTTGTACTATTTTGGAATAATTGCACACAGTCACTACCAGTTTTGAGTTTTCAGTATTTATTTTACCAATTAAACCAATAAACTATAAAGCTGCTTTTGTTCTGACTGTTTCATTGAATTTTATTTATGCTTATTTGCTCATCTCGATATCTTCCGCTTAATCCTCTCCTGTGGTCTTGGGGTTCTCCATGCCAATCCGGGAGGAACACTCAGGACAGGGCACCAATCCATTATTGGGCACAGACACACAACATATGGGGCAATTTCGATAGGAGCAATTTAGTGCAGCCAATTCACCTTGAATTCATGCCTTTGGATTGTGGGAGGAATCCAGATAAGGATTAGAAACTCATTCTAACTTTCATTCTAATGATGTGCTTCCCCATAAATAAACATAATGCCACCTAATACGTGCCTTAATAAGTAACTTTATATGACATAAGCTAAGTAACATAATTACCAGTTAAAATTGAGTTATTTTGTAATATTTTATAACGGTTTCATAAAAAGAAATATGCCACCATGCCATCTTTCTGATTTATTTTCTTCCCTTTTATTTTTCTGATGTAATTAATGAGTTATGAGGATGAAAGGGTAAACAAACTTTGATCACTCACGTTATTAAGAATACTTATTAGTATTAAGATACTAAGTAGCTCACCCTAAAACAGATTGCATTCTTTATGACCTGGATTTAAAGAGGAGCCTGAAACTATTTTGTTGACATCTTTGTTTTTTGAACATCTCTGTAAATGAACACTTTTGTTAAATCAGTTGCCTTCTGTTCTCTGACAGGGAACATCTTTGTGCTAGGAATAAACACAAGTTGTAAATTATGACCATAAAGAAATGCTTTTGGATCAACATATTGATTGCTAACCAACTTCTGACCTAACCATCTGCATCTGATTAGTGTGATGACATTTTTCCTGTCGACTGTCCAGTTTCTGTAAGCTTTAGTTCACTTCAGTCTCAGATTTCTTGACTGTCAGGACTGGAATCAGTTTGATGTTTCCTGTTACAGTCGCAGACTGGATGACCAGGACATCAGAGGACAGATAGACAACCACATTGAATTTAGTATGTCCAGCTTCCTGGATCTTTGGACTGTTAGAGGAAACTCGCTCAGACACAGAGAGAACAGAAAATCTCCACACATGAAGAACTCGGGTTACCCTTCCTTGAAATCAAACCCAGGACTTTTATGAAGACAACACTCTCCACTCTGACATCCAATATCTTTCATGTTGGGTACTATGTCAAATTTTGTGTGTCACATGTCAGCATGCACCTTGTTAGTATTTGGCAGCATTGCTGTTTAAAATCTTTAATATTATTGATATACAGGGATGAAATAATTAGTCCAGGCATTTTTGGCTCAGACCCACCCCTCATAATTAGTGGATCACAACCGACAAGTAATTTATGTACGTGTTCTCTGAAGGAATTTTATTATCCCAAACCCAACTCTAAATATTGTTGTACTCGATTTAGTATCTTAATGGTTACATATTTATTTTTTGATAATAATCAGAAAAGGCTCATAGTCATGCACACATCATGCATACATAAGAAAACCAAAAAGCAAAAGCTGCAGTTGGCTTTAGACATTCATTCATTCATTATCTCTCGCTTTATCCTCTATTAGGGTCGTGGTGGGGTTCCCTATGCCCATCCAGGGGAGAGCGTCTCGGGCGCTGGGTAGGTAGACCCAGGACAGGGTGCCAATCCATCGCTGGGCACACACTCACTCGCACAAACACACTCTACATGGGGCAATTTGGAAAATTCAATTGACTTGATCCATGTTTTTGGACTGTGGGAGGAAACCGGAGAACCCGGACGAAACCCACGCGGAAAAGGGGAGAACATAGAAACTCCACCCAGATGGGGATTTGAACTGGGAATCCCTAGTGCTGAGAGGCGAAAGTGCTGACCATTGAGCCACCATGCCGCCAGGCTTTAGACATGATTATAACCAAATAAATAGCATTATATAATATAAAAAAAAAATTTGCCTTTGAGCTTATTAGAAATTTACAATTAATAATTACTTTAAAATTCTATTAAAATACCACTATGGAAAGCAAATAAATAAATGTACTCAACACATACTATATTTTTATCTCTTTAGGTATATTCTATTTTAAGCATAATGTACGATCAATATCCTAAATATCAGAAGTTTAGTGTCTGTTGTTAATGCCACTACTTTTGTCTGCTTTGTGTATTTCAAGTTATTATTTTACTATTTTTATTGAAATCATCTTCAATATTTATTATTTAAATGTTCTGTTTTAATCCTTTAAGTTGAAAGGTCTTTTAAAAAGTTAAAATTTATAAAAACAGGGCTGCATTATGAACTCATCAATGCAACTGAGTCTTATAAGCATTTGACACTGACTCTTATCCAATGTGGACATTGCAAGGCTTTAACGTATAATTTAGCAGTTATAAAAACCTCATAACCTAAATTGCATAATAGTCAATGTGTATTTAAGGATGTATAATAAACAGATAAATTTGTGTGACAGAAAAAAAGTGAGTAAAAAGAATACAAACTCTATTTTGTAGATTTTATAAATTATCCTGTCTACAGAGTATAACGGAATGTTCCAAACATGTTTGGAAGTTGAGAGTGGTAGTTGTCATAGCAATAACACTAAAGGGACTCACTCTGACTCAGAAAGTCAGATCGATTGTGTTCAGACAAAGCTCAGATTAAGTTACACAATGCTTCTGCAAATTATCAGAAGATCATTTAAGATTCCACAAATAGGTTCAGGTAAGATAAGTGCAGCTTAACACTGAAAAATAATTTTTTACTAAGATGTCGGTTTAAATATGTAGTGTTGGGCAATCTTCTTGCTCAATGTAAAATGAAGTGAGGCTAAGCTATTAGTTACTCAATAATAAATGAAGCTTCATTACACAAAAGCTACGAGCCACAGAAATATAACAAACTAAGTTACACAAATATAGCAAAAGTAACTTAACTTCTCAGAAGCTACTTCACGTTGTTTCAACCTGATGTCAGATCAGTGCAAAAGACAGTTAGATCCACTGGTTAAAACATTTATTAAAAAAGAACTGATGGTCTAACATAAAAATATATTTTGCACCCATTTAATTACAACCTCCTGCACTATAGGGAAATAAATGAGACGCCTGAATGTGGTTCTTTGGTTGTTGTTAAATGTCTTAGATATCCACAACAGTTTGGTTTTGTGATTGCAATGCACACATTAAAACATAGGGCGGTTGGCCCACCGGGAAAATGTCCACTATGCCAGATTACTAGTTCAGCCGTCTTCATGTCTCAACTATGAGTTTCAGGATTCAGGTTCATTGTGTTGGCTTCTTTAGAGCATTTACTTCGATGTCCTCAAAACAATTTGTTGAAAATGTGGAGGACTTTTTACAAATATCCTCCTGTAACACCTTTTTCAGCTTTTTGGATGATTTGTTAGTTTTTTCAGTCATTCATTCATTCATTCATTACCTCCCGCTTATCCTCTATTAGGGTCGCGGTGGGGCTCCCCATGCCCATCCAGGGGAGAGCGTCTCGGGCGCTGGACAGATAGAACCAGGACAGGGCGCCAATCCATCGCTGGGCACACACTCACTCACACAGACACACTCTATAGGGGGCAATTTTGAGAATTCAATTAACTTGTTCCATGTTTTTGGACTGTGGGAGGAAACCGGAGAACCCGGAGGAAACCCACACAGACACGGGGAGAACATGGAAACTCCACCCAGATGGGGATTCGAACCGGGAATCCCTAGCGCTGAGAGGCGAACGTGCTAACCACTAAGCCACCGCCCCCCCCCCCCCCCCCCCCCCCCCCCCCCCCCCCCCCCCCCCCCCCCCCCCCCCCCCCCCCCCCCCCCCCCCCCCCCCCCCCCCCCCCCCCCCCCCCCCTTGTTAGTTTTTTTTTTCTTTTTATAATGTCATCTACTTTCTGGGGCAGCATGGTGGCTGAAGAATCCAGTGCTGGGAATCCAGGTTTGAATTCTGGTCTGGGTGGAGTTTCCATGTATTCCCCGTGTTCTGGTTTCTTTGGTTTCCTTCCACAGCTCAAAAACATGGCTTTAAGGTAAACTGGCTCCTCTAAATGACCCATGTAGTGTGTGTGTGTGTGTGTGTGTGTGTGTGTGTGTGTGTGTGTGTATGTAAGGCTTACTGTGTTTGTGTGGGTTTCCTCCAGGTTCTCCAGTTTTCACCCATAGCCCAAAACGAATTGGCTGTTTTGTGAGTCCCCCACTGAGTCTTGGTCCTCCAAAGGTTTCTTAATATAACAACATAATAGGGTGTTTTTTCTTGCCACTGTCACTTCGGCTTGCTCTTTGGGGGTTTAAAGATTTACAACACTGTAAAAGTGCTTTGTGACAATGTACTATTGTAAAAAGTGCTATACAAATAAATTACTTGAACTTGAACATGTGCCTTCTTGTGTAAGTAAAACATAAACCCTGTAAAATACCCTATAATTTAACACAACCAGGTTTTCCCAGATGAATTATTCATTCATTCATTATCCTCCACTTTATCCTCTATTAGGGTCGCGGTGGGGTTCCCCATGACCATCCAGGGGAGAACGTCTCAGGCGCTGGGCAGATAGACCCAGGACAGGGCGCCAATCCATCGCTGGGCACACACTCACACACACAGACACACTCTATATTGGGCAATTTTAAGAATTCAATTGACTTGATCCATGTTTTTAACTGTGGGAGGAAACCGGAGAACCCAGAGGAAACCCACGCAGACACGGGGAGAACATGGAAACTCCACCCAGATGGGGATTCGAACCGGGAATACCTAGTGCTGAGAGGCTAACGTGCTAACCACTAAGCCACCGTGCCACCACTCCCAGATGAACTAGCTTTTCTTTTAGAGTCGAATTCTTATACTACACGGTACTTCTGGTCTACCAGCACATATATAACAGAACACTGTTGGCATTACTGATTCTCTTCACTTTGTACCATTGATTTCAGCCAAATTCAATACTAAATGTATACACTACACACTACACACTACACTACAGTCAGAAGTGTCATAAATTATTTAAACACAATGTGATAAGCTGACAGCCAGTTCCCACCCATTCGTGACTCTGTTCTATGCAGAACAGTGTGGAATCTGTCTTGCTTTACTTCATCACAAACGAGCAGCCTCACCAAAAAATAACTTTTTTAATAAGATCCAAATGAGCGGATGGAAAATATTCTGCTCTCACAGTTTTGACATGTTGTGCTTTGCTGTCTTGAAATAACATTCACTTTGGAATGTGATTCACCGCTGAACCTGATGGCAAAACCATTTTGATTTGGTAAAAATAGTCTTTTTAAGTCCATTTGCTAAAGACAGTAAAATATTCACTACACAAACACAGTTCACTGCTTTGCTCTGCCAAACCATAATAAGTCACATGACTGTAGGTTCTATTGTTTTAAAATCCTTGCAGTTCCTCCTCGCTGATCTCTTCTTGTTCACCAGTTGTTCACCAACATAACTTTTGATGTTGATTAGCTTTAAGAAACATGCTAAACTTGATTGGCCGGTTACATGTGCAAACTCACGAGCATTTGTTATGACGTGTCTCTGGGTGTGTAATACACAATGAATCATATTTCATCCACTTGGAGTTCATGAACTGCCAGATCCTGACAACTGTTGCCTTATAATGAGCAAATCTGACTGTTTAAACTATCTTCTGTGTGAAGCATGATACATGGCCTTCAGCACTAAATTTGTTGCCAAGTTTATCTGTATTTTTAAAGGCTGAATGAGTTAAATATAATGTTTCAAAGTTTGAAGGCCTTCCAAAGTTACACTTTGAAAAACTGGATGATTTTCTACATATAATTGATTTTTTTGTTCCCACTCATATATAATCCAGTACTTTGGATTAATAAAATAATCAATAGAATACTCAGCATGGCACAGAATGACTCTCTGGGCTGGGAATCCAGGTTCGAATTCTGATCTGGGTGGAGTTTCCATGTATTCCCCGTGTCTGTGTGGGTTTGCTCTGGTTTCTCCGGTTTCCTCTTAAAAAGATGGGTTTAAGGTGGCTGCTACAGATTAATGATTACTGAATGGAATCTGGATTTTCATTGGACTAGTGTCGCGAGGGGGGGGGGGATAATTACCCAAATGGTGCTCACTTGAATATATATATTCAAGGAGATTCAAGGATTCAAGGAGACATTATTGTCATTTACATCACATGTGGTACATGAAATTCCGTTTCACGTGGTACAAGTGGTAGAATTAAAACATTTTTAAATTTAAATGTAAATATTATGTTAGAAAAAAAGAAATAATAATAATTCAAATTAAATACTAAATATAGCAGCATAATGGCGGCACGGTGGCTTAGTGGTTAGCACGTTCGCTTCTCAGCGCTAGGGATTCCCGGTTCGAATCCCCATCTGGGTGGAGTTTCCATGATCTCCCCGTGTCCGTGTGGGTTTCCTCCGGGTTTTCCAGTTTCCTCCCACAGTCCAAAAACATGGATCAAGTCAATTGAATTCTCCAAAAATTGCCCCATATAGAGTGTGTATGTGTGAGTGAGTGTGTGTGTGCCCAGCGATGGATTGGCGCCCTGTCCTGGGTCTATCTGCCCAGCGCCCGAAACGTTCTCCCCTGAGAACCCCACCGCGACCCTAATAGAGGATAAAGCGGGAGATAATGAATAAATTTAATATAGCAGCATATATATAAAAATGTAAATATAAAATATAATAGCAATAAAAAAATAAAAATAAAATGCCCTGAGACCTTGCAGACATAAAAAGCTAAGTTGCTGTTTCACAGTTTTTGTTTGTCATTTTTATATCTTTCATCTGTGCTCAGTGGCCCCAGCATACAGGATGCTGGTAGATCGATAGATTGATATGCAGTCGAGCGGTGTTACTGAGGTGTTTACACTGAAGATAGATCCAAAACTACTGCATCAAATCCACTCTTACCTGTGCAATACACACCACCATCACATCACCATCAAGATAATGTTACTACAGTGTTAAAAGTCATCCGCAAAGTAAACTAATTCAGTATACAGACAAACAGACTATAGCTTTGTGGATTTTCTAAGTGCATCTATAGTGTAAGTGGAACTGATCACACTGGCTGGGTGTGACATATGGATCATATTGTGGGTGTGGTAGCTTAGTGGTTAAGGGGGTTGTGGGCTATCAATATAAAGGTTGTGGGTTCAATTCTAAATCCTATCAAGTACTATGGCTGAAGGGCCCTTGGGCAAGGGACCTAACACACACTGGGTGCTGTGTACAGGGCTTCCCAACAGTTTGGGCACTGAAATTCACTCAGTGTGTGTGTATGTGTGTGTTTCACTGCATGGATGGATTAAACGTGGATGACCAATTCCTCTGTGCGCAAACGCTGTAGGCGAAATAGATCACTTTACTTTACTGTACAAAAACTGAAGCATGTGCTATAAGCTTTATTAATATGTTTATGGACCCTATATCGGGCGGCACAGTGGCTTAGTGGTTAGCACGTTCGCCTCTCAGCACTAGGGATTCCTGGTTCGAATCCCCATCTGGGTGGAGTTTCCATGTTCTCCCCGTGTCTGCGTGGGTTTCCTCTGGGTTCTCCGGTTTCCTCCCACAGTCCAAAAACATGGATCAAGTCAATTGAGTTCTCCAAATTGCCCCATATAGAGAGTGTGTGAGTGAGTGAGTGTGTGCCCAGCGATGGACTGGCGCCCTGTCCTGGGTGTATCTGCCCAGGGCCCGAAACATTCTCCTCTGAATGGGCATAGGGAACCTCACCGTGACCCTAATAGAGGATAAAGCGGAAGATAATGGATGGATGGATAGAACCCTATGTCTCCAGGTTGTACATTCAGACCTCACTCTATTGAGCGTTCTAATGCGAACCGAATGATCAAATCGTGAATCGGATCTTTACAGAGTCGAAACTCATGATCCCCTGTTCACTCGCTAAGTAAAGGCGGAGTGACTTGTGTTCTTCTCGCGGATTGTGTGTAATTTTTCTAAACTGAAGCATAAATCCGGTGCATGGACGTGAAACAAAATGCAAAGAGCAGGGCGCGAGCGAAAGAACCGATTAAGTGAATCTTTAGAAAATAATCGGTACTTAAAGTGACTCGAGTGTCATATTTCTACAAAGGAGCCTGTTGCGCATGCGTGTTAGACATTAAGCGTGCCCTGCGCTTTTCTTTCGGTAAGGCGGAAGTCTGGAAGGCATGACGCAGTCGGTCAGATCAACAGAGCCGCAGCTTTTCATCCGCAGCACAGGGTGAGTGACTGAGTGAGCGAGCGAGCGATCGAGCGAGGGCATCTGCACGACATTCTGCAAAACGCGTTGTTATGGCTTTTATTTCTCAACGTTTCACACGCTGACATGTAGAGAAGCTCCGCATTCCCGGAGTCAGGAGCGCGAGTCCTGCAGCCAGCACCAGCACCGGCACCGGCTCTCACTTTCTCCCTCTCTCTCTTTTTCTCTCTCTCTATCTCTCTCTTTTTCTCTCTCGTTCTCTCTCTGTCTCTGTCTCTCTCTCTCTCTCTCTCTCTCTCTCTCTCTGTGTCTCTCTCTCTCTCTCTCTCTCTCTCTCTCTCTCTCTCTCTCTCTCTCTCTCTCTCTCTCTCTCTCTCTCTCTAGCTCTCTTTATCTCTTTCTCTCTCTCTAGCTCTCTTTCTCTCTCTCTCTCTCTCTAGCTCTCTTTATCTCTCTGTCTCTCGCTATCCCTCTCTCTCTTTCTCTCCCTGTCTCTCTTTCTCTCTCTCTCTCCCTCCCGGTCTCTCTCTCTCCCTCTCTCCCTGTCTCCCTCTCTCCCTGTCTCCCTCCCTCCCTCCCTCCCTCCCTGTCTCTCTCACTCTCGCTCTCTCTGTCTCTCCATCTCTCTCTCTGTCTCTCCATCTCTCTCTCTCTGTCTCTGTCTCTGTCTCTCTCGTCCCTGCTGTCCGAGCTTACTGCTGTTACTTTAGAGGTGCCGGTGGAGTGTCCTGCAGAACCTGTCCAGCAGTGTCACTGTGTTTCAGACTGCGCGGCTTTAATAACATCAGAACCATCTGCATGTGAGTGTCTGTTCGGAAAGAGGTGCTAACATAAAGCTCGGTGCTCCGTGGAGTTGTGTTGTTAGAAAGAGGAGCAGGTCTTTAGGAGTAAGGGGACATGTGGACTCGTGCTCCTCACACCGGACTGACTGCGGCGGAGCTTCTCCGGGAGGAGGCAGAGCGTAAGAACCCCTGTAATATTAACCTTGCGAGGACGAGAATGGATGTTTTCTCATTTGATACAATGAAAAGAATCAGTTTTCAGTCGTATATGAGTTTATTTTATATGTGATGGGGGTGGGGGGGCACTGAATGATATGAATAAATGATGTATTGAGATGGATGGATGGATACATTGTTGGTTTATTGGTTCAGGGCAACCAGTAGCTTTTTCATATTTCACAAATTAGGGATTCAAGATAAAAAAATAGATGTAAGGAAAGCTATAGAATATGTGTGTGTAGTAGTGATGGGAGTAGTGCAACTGGCTAGTGAGGTGTAGACCATGTAAACATTGTTTACCAGTCCAGTAGTGAAAACAGCATAGATATCAATATAAAGTCAACAATGCAAATATGCAGTAGGAAGCTGTGCTATATATAGTGATATAAAGTAAAATTAATACATTTAGCTTTAGTTTTTACATACGGACAATTTTGTCTTTCACATTTATTCCATCACATTTTGTCTTTCACATTTATCCATGCAGTGAAACACACACGTGTATATAAAGTCAACTATATATATATATATCTCCATTATCTTCCGCTTTATTCCATATTAGGGTCCTGGGGGGGTTCCCCATGCCCATCCAGGTCAGAACGTTTCGGGCACTGGGCAGATACACCCAGGACAGGGTGCCAATCTAGCACTGGACGCACACACACACACTATATTGGGCAATTTGGAGAACTCAGTTGAGCTTGACCCATGTTTTTAGACTGTGGGATGAAACCGGAGAACCCAGAGGAAACCCACGAAGACATGGGGAGAACATGGAAACTTCACCCGGATTGGTATTTGAACCGGGAATCCCTAGCGCTGAAAGGCCACCGTGTCGCCCTCCAATATATAAGGGGGCCCACCAAAGAGCACATGTCTTTTGAGTGGTTGATTTTTACCACTCAAATGATCATGATATAGATGGGCTTTGTAGTTCTCTGTAGTGTATCTGTTTCTCTACATAATTTGTTAGTCCGCTTTAGTATGTTCTTCCGATGATCTGCACTCCCACAGAGGAGGTATTAGAGTGGTGGATGACTCTCAGTATTGCAGTGATGATGACAATGTGGTGGGTTGTTTGTGTGTATTGTGATGGTACTAGTGGATTAGACACCTGTATGTTTTGATGGGTGTACTGTTCTCTGTCCAGCAGCATTTCTGTATCTGATTCACTTGTACCAGCACAACACACACTATGTGAACTTTAGTACCTATACTGTACTATAGTATATACTCCATATACTATAGTGGAAAAACAACAAGCTGTACTTAATAAAATGGCCAGTGAGTGTATATTGTTTACCAGTTTCTGCTTGTATTCTTTAACACTGCGTCCACTCTATTATACATATCTCCACAAATGCTCCACATTGTGGATGTGAAATCAGAGACAGCAGTTAATTTGCTGTTACAGAGTTTCTGTGTTTCTATTCCTTACTCCTTCATAAGTGCTCATATGATTCTGTCTATAGGATTCTGATGGTGGAATTATATGGGTTGGTGCATTATTTTTAGCAGTGTGATAGGTTTGAATGAATGCAAAACCCTGCCAAATTATGCAAACCAACAATTGACTTTATGTATAATAAAAACGGAGAACACAAATTAGAGCAAATTAACCGGAATCAACCCTAAAACTTGACATGATGAATACTGCTTACCTGGACACTTCAGAGGACCAAGTCACTTGCACTAGATTCTGTATCAGACATGCTTAACTAACATGTGCTCAGGGGGAAGCATTAAACACTGTGAGTACTGCCAAACCCCCTAATAACAGGTTCAGCCTCCAACCATTAAAGAAGCAGCATAAACAATAGAGGAAATCTTTATACACTTCAAGGAACTATTACTCCAGTTCTTATCAATATAAATATGAAAGGCATATATTTAATTAAAAAATAAACCCCACTCTACCACACTCCTGCCAGGAAATGCTATGTGAGCCACCATGGCAATAAACATGTTTCAATTATTTTTTGGGGGTTTCATATACTTATGTAAAACTTGCTCAGTTTTATAGTATACAATTTACTAGTTTAATTATATTTCATATTAAACCAGTTATTTAACTATTACATAACTTGTATTATATTACTTCGTTCCAGTGATGATTGACGCTTTGTGATTCCACCTCACCGAGGAGCTAATTCTCACTCCGTGGCATTCACCACTGCAAAATGATGGAACAATCTTCCCAACTCTGTCCTTATGGCAGAGTCACTTGACATTTTTAGGAAACTACTGAAGACGCATCTTTTTAACAAACACCTGTTGTAGAGAAAAACAAATGGGGGCAGGTGCAGCATCTAATAACGATCAGGTTTGATAATTCTTCAGTGTGGCTGGTTTTCTCTATAACTACCGACTTGTGGTGTTCTGATTTGTAAGTCGCTTTGGAGAAAAGCATCTGCTAAATGTAAATGTACTTGTAATAATAACTAACAATATTTGTATCTCTAGATTATTCATCCATCCATTATCTCCTGCTTTATCCTCTATTAGGGCCGCGGTGGGGTTCCCCATGCCCATCCAGGGGAGAACGTTTCGGGCGCTGGGCAGATACAACCAGGACAGGGCGCCAATCCATCGCTGGGCACTCACTCACACACACTCACACACACTCACACACACTCACACACACTCACACACACTCACACACACTCACACACACTCACACACACACACACACACACACACACTCTACATGGGCCAATTTGGAGAATGCAATTGACTTGATCCATGTTTTTGGACTGTGGGAGGAAACCGGAGAACCCGGAGGAAACCCACACGGACACGGGGAGATTCGAACCGGGAATCCCTAGCATCTCTAGATTATATTTCATAAAAATCTTATGTAATACTGAGTCTTACTATAAAACTTTTAAATAATAACTTTCATATTCACAACTCTTTGATTTCATATGGAATCATAGTTTAAAACAACTGAATGAGGAGTAGACTGGTCTACAGATCACTTCTTTTGCTTGGTTTGGCAGCACACTCTTCATTCTGGATAAAAATGTGTCTGTGGTGCTGATGTAATATGTTTGTGATATTGCATTGTCATTCCATTGCTTTTTCAAGACAGATATTGTTCAGTACCTCATTTTGTTGCAAATGTGACATCTTAAATTCAGAATGTTTTTGAAGTCTTTTCTTTAGACCTGACCTGTCCTACTTTGCTTCAGGTTTAACAAAGACAATTTTCCACACTGTGGAGGTAAGGTTTTCTTTGGTTCACCTCAGGATGGTGAATGAACATGCCGCCATGTTTTAACCGAATGCAAATTTTCATATTCATATTCCTCCTGTGGGTGTGCTTAAATGTGCTACTGTATATTTTTTCCACTTGCCATATAGATGGATTTTGAGCAATTACAATAACAGACTGTCGTCCCCCGTTGCTTTTAATTTGGGTGGTGTATTGTTTGTCAGTTCTGCAGTGACACTGATGTGGTGAGGGAGTTTAGTGTAGCAATGCTGCTGTTTCATTTAAACATAGGAATAATGCACCAACCAAATAATACCACTCTGTGGTTGTACCAATAGGGTTCTGACTAATAGAGAACAGAGTAAAGGGAACTAACATACTATGTATCCATATTTGCAGTAAATTCTACTGATACAATAAGTGCAGCAAAAAATGTTTAAAAAAAAAAAAAAAAAAAAAAAAAAAGTTTTATCATTACTTGTATTCATATGTCACCTCAATGGCTGTACATTACTCTTGTCCTAATTAAAAGTCCTATTTGATCAGTTAAAAAGTTTTTGCTGGGCAAAAGTTTCCTTGAATTAATCGTTTTTTAAACTTAAGGGAGTATTCGGCTTGCCCCTTTTGCTCTTAACCTTTTGCTATCCAGGGGTGATGCATCGAACCCTGTGTTCCAAAAAAAATTGTGATGCTTGTAAGGTGCTTTGGATAAAAGATAAAAAAATATAACTTAATGTATTAATAATAGCATACTGCTGTACATTTTGTGGTTCTTTGAGATGCCTCATAAGCATTCTGTGATCTATGTAACAGTCACAAGCTGCAGAACTTCTAACAAAATTAAGAGTATTTGCAAGTAATTTGTAAATCTGTTCAGTGTTCCTAGCCCAGCCCTTATTGGGTGAAAGGCAGGATCAGAATGCCGGCCCATCAGCGGGATATTACGAGACAGTAAATAACAGTGGTGTACACGTAAACCTGGGTACAAATGATAGAGCGATTATTGTTTGTAACTTAAAGAAAATTATTGATTGTTTTTTCCAAAAACTCCCTCCTCCGAGATTACTCCATCTTACACCATCTAGTCATCATAATGGTTGAAGAGCTGTCTGTCATTGCATGCGTTTTCAATCAAAGCTACGGGTGCATCGGCAGTTCAGCAAGGCTGACAAAATGAGGAAATAAATAAGGCTTGTCATGTGTAAGCAGCCTGCCATTGTCAGGCATTTCTTCTGTAATTTTGCTTTATTATTTATTTGGAAAAACACATTAATATTAGCATAAATACAAAGATCAATAATACAGTAAGTGTACATATCACTTTGTTTATGCAATCATTTTCAAACCTTTTATAAGGAAACCTAGCATTACTTTTAGTTATAGTCCAAAATGCACTACGACTAATCAGAACTTCAAAATATTAAGCTAAATGTGCTGGTGATGGTATTGAACTGAATGAAAAATTTAGGTTGGCTTCTGGAAACTTGTTGTACTTCAAACTAGTTTACAAGGTATTGAAAGTGATGACTAAGCAACTGATCACTTGGTGAGGATTAGGAAGGTCTTTTGTCAGGGCAGCTCTATTAATTTCAGTTTCTAAATGAGTAAGTCTGAAAGGCCTGTACAGGAAATGTCCTGCTGTTGTGGTTTTTGAAATAACACCCTCCACCTTTATTCCTTACCCTACTTTCTGTGATCTATTTCTTCTTAGAAATGAAGATCATTAGGCATAAGGCTTGTAAGGCTTCTTTTAAATAATTTTGTTTTAATATTTGTGAATTATGTTAAGTTCTCTTCTAGACAATTGTTTAAAATAGTATTTAAGACATTACTTATTTTATTTGTGAACCAAAATAATAAATTCCATTTTATCTTTTAACAGAATACAGACACATCCCAGCATGAACAATCAGAATGCTTGTAGTCTAATAGTTTTTGCTGACTTTTTGTCATTTTTCAGTCCAATTGCGAAAATGTGTGTAAAATGATGTACCCAGCTGTGCATTTTGGACAGTTGATGTTTCCAGCTTTGTGTGTGCAGCTTGGAAATAGCCTTTTTTATTTGTTTTAACATGCCCAAGTGCACAAACCAAGGTCCAAAATGTTATGGTTAGGTGACTTTGGTGTGGAAAAGCTTGAGATGGCTTCCAGAGCCCTGACCACAGCCTTTGGGATGAACTAGAACTAAGATTGTGTTGCAGGTATTGTCCAAATGTCAATGTCTGACCTTGCACATGCTTTTCTAGATACATTGACAAAAGTTCCCACACACTTCATAAAGGAATCCTTCAAAGAATAGAGGTAGCTGTTACAGCTAGAAAGAGGGTCCATTATTAGACTTGGATAATAAAATAAAACCCCTGTAGGTATTGTGTAGGTGTTCCAGTATCTTTGTCCATATAGTTTATGCGGTGTTGAATTTTATATGTAATTTTCAGTTTTACTGTTGTGGGAAGGCCAAGGACAGCCTAACTGGACATGCTTTAATAAAGGGCAATGCAGATGTTTCCTCCTCTATCAAACACAGTAACACTAGCTTATCATGAGCATCTCTGCACTTGTTTTTACAGTAGGGGTCAGGAATGTTTCCCCTCAATTACTTTACACCTACACATTGCATGAAGCTCAAAAAGAAAGTGATCGACTAGCTTCAAGTAAGTAATAGCCCTTGACATCCCAGCTTGATAGCATTTTGTTACAGAGAAGAGGGTAAAGAGGATAAAGCTGTAATAAAAACCCAGGGAAGTGAAAACACGACCCTCTTCTCATTGTTTTTCTTCAGTTCTCATACTTTACTAGTTAATTATGTGTTATGGCAGTTTAAAGTCCTATCAAATAGTATGCCATTAAACAATTACAGAACCTGCTATGTTTGGTTTGGTACATTTTTGATATATGCTTTATCAAACTTTTACAGCAGTGCCCTTTAAATTAATTTCCTTGAAATAAAAAAAAAAAAAGCAAAAATGTTTTTCATTTTTTATCTACTTAGATTTCAAAGTCTGATCTTCACACCAAAGCATTGACAGTATTATTTTGTAAGATTTAAAGTTTTGGGTAACTGTTGAAACCAGCAGCTTAAATGTTGCGTATTGTACTGTTTTTTCTTGCAGACCATATGTTAAGCAACAGAGGCATTTTACAGAGAAGTATATTTAGGAATTGCTTTAGTTTATTCACTTCCCATGTGCTTTGTCATCAGCCTTTTCTGTCTGAGCTCAGGATTGGTTCTTTGATGTATTTGTATATATTGCCATTATTTATGGAAAGTGACAAAAAGTGACATCTTGAACCTTTATAAAAATCTGTGTATATTTATCTCATGTCATTATCTTCCGGGTTTTAGGGGGGTTTCCCATTCTCATCAACGTTTCTTGTGCTGGTCAGATACACGGGGCAGGACAGGGCACCAATCCTTTGCTGGGCAATTTAGATGTGGGCAAATTAGAGCGGACAATTCACCTTGAATCCCTGCTTTTGGACTTGTAGAACTTCAAGAAAACTCACAGAAACTCGGGGATAACATGGAAACTTCACTCAGATCGGGATTCGTCCCCAGATCCCCAGTAGAGGCCAATGTGCTATGCTACTGTGCCGCCCTTCATTCCTTATATATATTTATCTCATTAGTAATACCATTCACAGGCTGATGTAAAAAAATGTAAAAAAAAAAAAAAAAAAAAAAAAAAAGGGTTAAGTTCACTTAAATGACCATGAACTAAACTTTACAACTGTTTTAATCATGGCTTTGCAATTACACAATTAGGTATTAGGTTTTATTGAAGTTTGGTCTACAGTGACCATTAACTAAAGATGAAAATGAAACGGCCAAAAGATTGACAGTGGAAATAAAGACTGCAGGATCTACTGTATCATATAATTTAGCTGAATTAAAGGTCAGAAGCCAGTGTGGTATGTGGTACTTTTATGAAATATCTAGGTGTGAGTTTATATGCTGCGGCATGGTGAACTTGGATAATGCATTATAAATAACTGTCAGTCATTTCATGGCGGTGTACTGACCAACTGACAGATTTCAGACAACGCTTAACACCCTTCACTTTAATAAACACTGAATGTTTGTTGATTTGCTGTCACAGATATGTGTTTGACAGAATAATAAATGCACACCATCCCTCGGACTGTGTGTGTGTATTTATAACATTATGGACACTGAAACCTGTTTATACATTCACACTGTAGGGTCCTCATTTAATTGTAAACCGTTAGCTGGATCCCACGGTATAAAGCATTCAGTTTTAGAGTGGAGAATATTGTATGACTATAGTTATGGCTGGGGTAAAGTTATGGTCAGTGTTTGGTTAACTCTATTAACTGATTGGAAATTTATACACATTTTTCACAATGCGTGAAAACAAATGTGTGTGTAATTTTTCTTAAACTGGATATCATCATCAATGCAGCGCTTGCATTTCATAATATTGGAGTCATTTTTAGTCACTTGAGTCCTTGGCTCCACTACAGTCTGGGATTTCCCAGGTATGCGCTTATTTAGAATGTACCAGAGAACAGCTGTAATAGATATTTCCTGGTTGTACTGTATAATTTTCAGAACTGTGTCAATGGTGTACATGTAGTCATCATCCATAATGCATTCTGTGTTCAAGTTGCTGATCTGTTCAGATGATTATTGCCCAACATCATTTATATGTAATTAATTTACTAACATTAAAAAATGCTTATTCTCTCTATAAAATACCCAAGAGTGTTTACCATGTAATTTGTTATTTCTGAAAATGAGATGGACTAAAATGTCTTTTGATGGTGATTAGAAAATTCCTGGGTGTGGCTGAGAAAAGGTCATGAATGAGTGCTGTTCTGCTGAGTCTCGTTTCCCTAGAGAACCATACACAAGGATGATGGTGCAGTGGCACCATGCAATACTATTACTATAAACACATAGTAATAACCATCATGGTTACTGAAAATTTGTAATGGTGCATAAGTAAGTTAAATTTAACAGTTTAAGTTGTTTATCTGAAACTGAAGATAATAGAGAGGTGTGAGTTGTTTCTTAAGTTTAGTTAAGGCAAAGGCTGGCCTAAACTAATCCAACAGTGCATCAATTTAGTTATGATATTGTAATTCTTTACCATTAGATACATTTGTCCTTGTCCAGTACCATCTTCTTATATTTCTGTTGTCTTTTCTTGACTTTTTTGTCCTGAATCCCACTAGATCATAAACTACAGAGCTATGTAACTGTCCAGCTTCATTGTGATTTGTCATTGTAAAAGTTGGGTTAATTAAATCAAGACCGATGTGACCACTGCCTGTTGAGCATCTGGAGTCTTACATCAAGCATTTTGTGTTTCAGGCATGAAATTCAAATTTTAAAGATGGGCAGTCAAAAAGTAATAAAGTTTAAACAAAATTTCATAAAACATACAAAATAGTTTGTAAAAGAAAATGAGGACCATGAGACGGGGACACATCCTTGATGTTTTTGTGCCAGTTTCGAGGACTTTTGGCAGGGTACAAGGGTCAGAATGTGCTCCATGCTGACCCTGCGCATCAAGTTACGGTGAACTTTGTTGTCTGACACCAAAAAAAAAAAAAAAAAACTTCTTTGTGCTACAGTGGTGTTTTATTTGGACCAGACCCAGAAAGAATAGACTTTATTCCGTTATACTGTGGGTGCGTGTCCCTGCACTGATTCCCTGGTTGCCCTTTTTTGGACCACTTTTGGTATGGACAACCTCTTGTTCCAAACCACACTCCACAAATCCTGTTCAACACATTTCATACCTATTTATATAGGCACCACAATTTGGTCCATGTCAACATCGCTCAGATCATCATGTTTAAACAAGTTTAGTATCTAACTAACAAGCTATGAATCCTTTACATCTGCTTAGCTTCTAAAACATATCTGATTGGTCTCTGGTTCCTCTTCAGTCTGTGCTATGATTTTTGATATGTGACTATACAAATGAAATGCTGCTGAGCTTTGGTGACTATACAGATGTTGCATTGTTCAGTAACATTACTCTTTTTGCTAAATCTTGCCCCTGCAGCAGTTTATCTTGACATTTGTGTTTATTTGTACAATTGTTTAACAGCTGGCTGTTGACGAACAGCTGGTAAAAGTCAGATAACAAAAATGCCCTGACTAATTGACTATATTAGATGAAAAATAGTGCAAGGCTGTTGTTTTACTCCACAAGATCATTCTTTTCAGCAATCCTATCCAATCCATTGTAAATGGTAACTGTTGCAGAATGCTTCGTAGAATACAATGTTTTGAGCACAGCACTTTAAAGCTAATGGTTATTGATTATATCTTTCATGGGATGATGTCATACCCTTGGACCCTAGTAATTGAAAGACAATATAAAAATGCTGATATGATGGAAAAACAGATGGGGAGCGGTACCAATAAGCATGATGCTAATTGGCTGTGAACTGTGGTTCATTGATAGCAACATAACCTTTAAAATGTTTCTAAATGAAGAAAGAAACATGAAATTAAAGAGTTGGTGATGAAACTGAGAAGCCTTGTGTGTATTTCACTTGTATTTATTGTAAATTGTAATGCCTGAACAATTCAGACTGCATTGCATTTTAAGCACATTTTTATTATAGATTAGGATTGCACTGAATATTTGTCAACCAATATTATTAGAGTGAAAATGGAAAAATAATTATATACTTTTTAAATGCAGCAAACATGTGAGCTATGTGAATGTATGATGTGACATTCTTTCAGCAGGCAGTACAAAACTAACAACAGGCTAATGAAGGAAAAAAAAATAGCTTTACAAATTAATTTGAAATATATATGTATATATATGTATGTATGTATGTATGTATGTATTAGTTAGGAAAATAAGTATTTTGAACACCCTGTGACTTCTCCCACTTAGAAATCATGGAAAGGTCTGCAATTATTTTTATTTTGGGTGCATGTCCACTGTGAGAGACATAATCTAAAAAAAATCTGGAAATCACAATTTATGATTTTTTTTATAATTTATTTGTGTGTTTCTGCTGCCAATAAGTATTTGAACACCTGCTAATCAGCAAAAATTCTGGACCTCAGAGACCTGCTAGTCTGCCTCTATAAACTCCACCTTCACTCCACTTATTATTCTAAATTAAAAGCACCTGTTTGAGGTCGTCAGTTGCATAAAGACACCTGTCCACCCCACACAATCAGACTCCAGCTACTAACATGGCCAAGACCAAAGAGCTGTCCAAAAACTCCACAAGGCTGGAAAGGGCTACAGGGCAATTGCCAAGCAGCTTGGTGAAAAAAGATCACTGTCTGTCAACCTCCTCGGTGTGTGTGTGTATGTGTGTATATATATATATTTATTTAAATGTGTGGCAAAATCATCAATGAAGCACCATTAAGAAATGAGTTTGAAATTTATTATTTACATTTATTTTTTTTTAGTTTCTGCCAAAATGATTGTTTTTGTGTATTGCTTTTTTTGCTTGTTTGACAGTAACATGACCAGAACATAGAACAAGACAGTAGTTCCACTTGTACTTGCAATGAAAATACTATTATCCTATATTTGATTAGATTATAAATAGAACAAAATAGTTGCTTTGTATCAGTTG
>JAFMOD010000419.1:1831910-1955073 GCA_019802435.1 Corydoras maculifer | reverse complement strand
TATATATATATATATATATATATATATATATATATATATATATATATATATATATATATATATAATGTGTGTGTGTGTGTACATACCTCTAATTAACATTTATTGCCATGGGCTCTGCCTTCCCCTCAGCATCAAACATGAGTTTGATGTGGAAGAACTTGACTTGTCTGCACAAGGCATTGAAAACCTGCATAAAGACATGAACACGTTTCTGAAGGAACTAGTACTTTTAGCTAGGCCCTCTGTGAGCTAGGCCCTCTTGTTTATGTTCAGTTTTGGACCTCACAAATGCTTTTTAAGGTGTATGTCCAAAAATCCCACAGACACTACTAAAGGAAACCTCAGTGCAGTTGAAGTTATTGAAGGTGGAAAGGAGGGACCTGATTTAGAATGGAATGTTCCTATAGGTTTAGTCAATGTTGTTGGAAAGCTTTGACCATCAGCTCAACGTTTGCTGGTTACCGAGTTAATGAGCAGAAACTATTTTTGATTATTAAAAAATAGATTGTTTATTAATAAATAGTTTCTTTTATGTTTGTTGTTATTCATGTACAACAGTGCCAACAAATAACAGCAACATTTAAATTAGGATAAAGAAAACAAATATACAAACTAATGTTCATTCTGGAGGAAAAAATTAACTTTAATATGTTGTCGGTAAATATATACAAAACAGTTACATATACAATGCAAATGTGCACTGGAAGATGTAATGAGATTTTTGTATTAACAGTGGTATCATTCGAAACCCTTTGTACTTTAACATCAGTGGAATTGATCTTATCCACCCGACTGCCTCGATTTTAATTGGTATTATTCTTAGCCCTTTAAAGTTCTTGTGCATGGTTAAATTATGTTAGTACTATAAAGATGAGTGGTAACTCTAAGGACCTTCTCAGGTCAGTCAGACAGAAAATGATCAAAACAAGACTCACTATAAACACAACCACTATCATGGGGAAATGTCATCCTTATTTGCTGACGGCTGTCAACAAGACCTTTATCAGCCAATACGAATGCCTAGCAGCTAGATCAGAGCATTGTCAAACCACATGGATTGATTGTATTTTGTTGAATTCTGAAGGGCAGGACCTTAAATAGGATCCAGGGTAAGGAGTGTACATTTCTTTTAAAATAAGCACGAAGGAGAAAACAATAATGTCAGGTTTATTTAATCCATTTAGTTCTTATGAAATGCAGTGACTTGAACAAAATGTATTAGAACACAGGGGAGAACGTTTTGGGCGCTGGGCAGATACATCCAGGACAGGGCACCAATTTATCGCTGGGCACACACTCACTCACACACAGACACACTCTGGGCAATTTAGAGAATTAAATTGACCTTGATCCATGTTTATGGACTGTGGGAGGAAACAGGAGAGCCCGGAGGAAACCCACGCGAACACGGGGAAAACATGGGAACCCTACCCAGATACCCAGGAATCCCTAGTGCTGAGAGGCAAACGTGCTAACTACAAAGCCACTGTGCCGCCCTATATGTATATATAATCAAGCCTAAAACTATTTAAAACCCTGGCAAATTTTGAATGAAAGTTACTTTTATTCAACCAGCAAGTTTTTTTCTTGATTGGAAATGTCACGGATGTTTCCCAGAATGCAATGAGATGACGTACAAGCGGCATCAATATGGAATAAAAGATATTCAAATCATCACCCTGTTCTTTAGCTCCTCCACAGATTCTCAATTAGATTTAAGTTTGGATTTTGGCGGTGCTCCTGCAAAACATTAATAATTTTTTTTAATTAACCATTTCTTCACCAATTTTACTGTGTTTTTGTTAATTGTCATGCTGAAGCTACCCAAAGCCAAGTTTCTCCTCAGATTGCCTGATGTTAAGAATCTTGTTACATTGTTCTATTTTCATGGTGCCATTTACTGTGTTTAGATTTTTTCACCCCCAAAGCATTAAGTTCTTACCACCGTATTTGACAGTGTGGATGGTATTCTTAGGGTTTAAGACTTCTCCTTTTTATGCCAAATAAAATATACATCATTGTGACCAAACCTTTTCTTACCTACAGTACACAACACAGTTAAATAGGGGAATAAGGTCTGTCCTTAATGCTGAAATATTCGAGAACCACTTGAACCACTTCTATGATTCCCTAATTCTATTTAAAATAAACATTATATTATATAGGATTTAACCGAATAACCAGAGATGACAATTCAGTTAATCTGTTTACTCGTTAACTTGACAAAAATAAGATATTGAGCACTAGTTGGTAACTTGTACTCTACATTTTGAATAGAGTGCACAGTGATCTATCTTTTTTTTTCCCTTTCACACTTCATGTGGAATGGGTTCTGACAGTTTCAACACTGGCTTCAGGATGGATGTAGGCCCTTTTCTCTTTCCTGTCAAAGTGTTCACATTTTTTTTTAGCAGAACTATCCAACTACCTTTCAACAGTATTTCCTAAAATTGAGACACATTGTTTCCTTTTAAATTTGAGTGGAATTCAGTGTTACTTATCTTGCCTGTCTGTTTCAGCCAAACTTGTGACCCATTCTAACCCTTTTCCTTCATGTAAAATATGCATATGTCAGGGGCGCACTTCGTGATTCCACTGTATTAAAACTAAGGTTGATATTTAAATGGTAAAGCCAGTTTGGAAAGCAGTCTGGGCACTTAATATTTTAAAAATCTTTTTATAAAACAGGTTGTTCTGGTCCTTAAATCTGATTGTCTGAGCTGTTTGTTATGTTCAGTATATGAAAATACAGATTAATATAAACAGCGAGCCAATTCCTGATGAGCATTATGCCTGTATCCCGTTCTTTAGCACTAAATGTTCACTTAAAAAAATCTAGATTACATCATGGTACTCCAGTTTATTAACAATTCAGTTTTAAATAAACACATGAATGAATTAAACAATATTTTAAATTTATTATTTTTTTTTTATGTAGTGTTTTTAGGGCGGCACGGTGGCTTAGTGGTTAGCACGTTCGCCTCTCAGCGCTAGGGATTCCCGGTTCGAATCCCCATCTGGGTGGAGTTTCCATGTTCTCCCCGTGTCTGCGTGGGTTTCCTCCGGGTTCTCTGGTTTCCTCCCACAGTCCAAAAACATGGAACAAGTTAATTGAATTCTCAAAATTGCCCCTATAGTGTGTGTCTGTGTGAGTGAGTGTGTGCCCAGCGATGGATTGGCGCCCTGTCCTGGGTCTATCTGCCCAGCGCCCGAGACGTTCTCCCCTGGATGGGCATGGGGAACCCCCCCGCGACCCTAATAGAGGATAAGTGGAAGATAATGAATGAATGAATGAATGTAGTGTTTTTATATCTAGTTTTATAAAAGTAATAACTCAAGAGATCATAAAATCAATAAATCATGGATCATAAGTCATCTTTAATATATGCACTTGCCATTTTGTAAAAATATTTTTTTTGGCTACTAACCAATAAATGAGAACTTGTGTAAGAGTAACGAGGTTATTTTCCAGGACTGTCTAACTGAAAAGAATCTGGTTCAGATGAAAGGTTTCAGTTCAAACTGTCACTCTTTAAATCTTCAACAAGACATTTAACTATAAACAGCTCTACTGTAATTGTGGTTTATCAAAGAGTCTCCCAATGAAAGACATATCAATGAAAATGTGGTAATAGTGCCAGAAAATGCCTTCTGCCTACCATTTGAAATTCACAAGTAATCTTTGTGATTTCAGTGGAAGCAGTTATCTGCCCAAAGGTAGATCCTGTTTTCTTTGGTAGTAACTGCCTGAAGCAGCCAGACGCTGTTATTCACCACACTTATGTGGTGCCATATCTTCACATAAAATAAGAATTCGCAATAATCTACTTCCTACAGTGTGTTTCTTGACAGGAGGCAGAATCCTAACATCTCTGCTTTAGAGATTGTTTAGGGCAGGAAATGTGTACCATTTTAGATAATTGTGCAAAAGGTGCAGAATAAAGTCTGGAGATAATGATAGCAGATGTACACTGTATCATTACACACAGTAATGCGTTTTCAGCAAACAAAGCCTAAAAGATTTGCCTAAGTTATAGTCCATTTTCTTCAACAAAATATTTAGTTAATATAAATTACACTAGATTTGATGTGACATTTGACTACAACAATAAATTAACACTTTTCTCTTTCTCGTTTTTTTATTTTTTAAGACGTGTCCTGATTGATTTTGTGGCTGATTTAAGGCTTTTCACATGGCTGTATTATTACAAAGGCTGTAGCTTACACACATCATTACATCAGGTTTATACACGTACAAAAATGCAGACAATTTTTCCACCAGAGTAATCTCAGTAGCATCTCAGTGACTGCATTGTGCCATGATGAAACAAAATCACACCACTGGTTGTGACACTTGAGGGCACACAATAATTAATTCACCATGTGCATTGTTTTCTTATTTCCCAGGTCAGTTTGTCTATTTCAGTTTGTGTCAAAACATTTCAAGTATTAGTTTATGCTTGATGTCTACTACAAATAGCATTCTATAAAACACGGTGTTGTCTTCTGTGTTTGTGTGTGTGTTACTGTGTATTGCAGTCTGCATACACATGGTAGTCCCACTGCAGTTTTTCCGATGTTCGATGCTCTCTGCTTTAACCTGGAAAAGAGAGATAAAGGCTTATTTTTATTCTATTCAGCTGCTCTCTTTTTCAAATCATGACAATTATTGTAGAATGACTCATTCTTTCTGCATCAATCTGTAAAAAAAATGTTTTTTTTCCATATCGCAATATCTAATTTTTGATCTGCATGTTTTATTTGGCACAGTTTTCACACTGGGTGTCTTTTCTGATGCAACACTTCCTATTTATCCTGATTGAGAATGATAGTGCACTGATGTTTAATGTCTAGGTTTTCATATTGCAACATTGCACATAATTTTAGAAGTGATGCAGCCCATGTGTGATAGTAATTTCATTATCTTCATTATGTGTTGGGCAGATACACCCAGGACAGGGTGCCGATCCATCGTGGGAGGCACACAAGCACTTACATAGTTACACACACTTTAGATGGGGCAATTTAAAGCAGCCGGTTCACCTTTTTAGACTGTGAGAGGAAACCCGGAAAAAACCTCGGAGAGCATGGAAACTCCACTCAGATTAATAGTCGAATCTGAATTCCCAGCACTGAGAGGCGCACATACTAAACACTATGCCACCATGCTGCCTGTGTTAGTAATTTGTGTTAGTAAAAATAGTAATAATAAGTTCCTATTACTAGTTACTACTTGCTATGTAATATGTAATTCGTTCCTTGTAAGGGAAACGTGTCTTTTTGTTTTGTATTTACCGGAATGATGCAGATTTTTTTTTTTGTTCCACAGGAGAATTCAAACTCGAAAATCCTGTTCAATTTCCTCAAACCGTTTGAAAGAAATGAATCAAACGGTCCACAGCCTCCCAAAAGTCATGAGAATCCTATTTAAATTGGAGTTATTGTTGTTGACACTCCTCTCAACCAGAAGGTTCTGGATTTAATTCCCAGACAGGGCGGACAAGGACATTTTTATGTAAAATCTCTTTGTGTCTATTAGTTTTTACTGGAAGCTCTGATTTACTTTCTCAATAAAAAAACATTAGTTGATCAATCAGAGGTGCTCTCAACTTTCCAGATTGGTGAGAACAAAGGTTGTTTGTGTGTGAAGTCTGCATGTGTGGGGTTAACCTGGAAATTCCAGTGTCTTTCCAAATTCCTAACACGCAGGAAATTATGAACACTGAATTGTCTGTGTATGTAAGCAAGCATCTGACCCCCCATTACTGTATCATTCCAAAGTGTTTCTGCCAGAGAACTGTCCTCCACAGGTGACAAAATCTACTTCAAATATTATAGCAAATAATGAAACCGCAGGTGTTTAATAATGTGATTCTCCTGGTTTTATGAGACTTTATTTTAATGTAATAAATTATTTTATTAGTAGCCATTTTAATATGTCAAAAAATGAATATTAAAGAACTTATCTCATCTTCTAATCCTCTACTAGGGTTCGTTGAGGTTTCCACTGTGCACGTCCAAAAAAGTACATTTCAGGTGCTGGGCAGGGCAAAGAATGGGGCATCAGTCCTTTACTAGGCACACACACACTATATTGGAGCAATTTAGATAGGACTGATTTAGAGAAGCCAATTTACTTTGACTCCATGTTTTTGCATTGTGGAAGGAAACCTAACAAACCCCATGTGGACACAGGGAGCACACCCCCAGCGCTAAGAGGAGGACCTGCTAACCACTATGCCACCATGCCGCAGAGAATAATAATAATAATAATAATAATAATAATAATAAAAAGATAAAATAATGTTAAGAAAAAAAACTGTGGATTCATCAAGTAAAAAGCACAGTTAGTACTTTGTTGCTTCTTATCATGCTTTGGCATGGACTTCATATGGATTGAAAAATACTGTTATACTTTTTTTAGTGGTTAACAGATCTGCTGTGAGGTTGGTCATCGACCTTAAACTTCCATTATTCATTTTCAATAGGCTTGCTGGCCATGTCTTTGAAGTGATGTGCAGTTTCTGCCCTCAAATGGTTTGCTCCTTGGCAGAATGCATTATTATCCTGAAAAATGAAGAAAGCATCACCAAACATTTTCCATTAAACTAAACAAGGCTTACATTTAGTCATTTAGCAGACGCTTTTATCCAAAGCGACTTACAAATGAGAACATTACAAGACAAATATGATTTAAATCTGATCAACGCAGTGCTAAATATACTAAACTAAATATACATTTGTTCATTGTGTTCTAAATTCATGATTGTCATCTTCTCATGCTTCAATCTGTCATTCAGCCTATTATGTCAGATGATTGGGAATTTTTAACTTTGTAGAACAGTTTGAGGAAGGCCTTTCTCTTTCATCATGACTGTGCCCCTGTGCACAAAGCCAGCATTAGGACATGGTTTGTCAAATTTTTCAGATGTGTAAGAATTTACCAGGGCTGCACAAAGTCCTGACCCTAACCCCATCTAACACCTTTAGTCTGAACTAGAAAGAAAGTTGAAATTCAGGACGTAAATGCTATTTTGAATGAAAGGGCAGAAAAACCTCCAAAACCTAAATTTAGTAGGAAGCTTTTTCCAAAATAATAAAAGCTGTAATAGAATTTTTCATAAATGGTCCTGTATATTTGACCTTATGGAATTTTAGCAAATGTTCCCTTTTGTTTTCTATTCATTATTCACAACTTTCTTTGCCAAGCCATGTGATTCCATTATCTATTTCCATTTGATGTTTACTTTCCTGTTTAAATTAACATAATAAATGTTCTTTTGAATAAGAACTCTAATAAGACTTGGCTATGCACGATCATTATTTAATGTATACAGCAAGATAAAAAAAGAAAAACCTTAAATATGCTTATAGAGGGAGAGAGAGAGAGACTCTGCCTTTTTATGTTATCAGTCTTCATTTTTCTTCAGTTAACGAATTCCATTGTCAGTGCCATGGTCTAAAAAACTAATTACAACAAATGAAACCATTTAAAGGAAGCATGGTGGTGTAGTGGTTATAGCTTGTCTTTCTCAGCGTTAGGAATCCAGGTTTGAATCCCGGTCTGTGGGTGGAGTTTCAATGTTATCCAGTGTCTGCGTGGGTTTTTTTTTGTGGTATAGGATTAAGCAGTCAAGGTAATGAGATAATGAGTTAACGAGATTTTAACATGCTGTTTTCATCTGACAGAGTGTCATAACAGCACTACATTACATCATTTTATGACTATATTAATCTTATAATAGGTTTTTTACCACCACCTATCATTGGAGCTTTACCAAAGCAGCAGCTGAAATAATGTTGCTCCATGTGATCAGTAAGGATTATACCAGGTGTTCCACTAAGAACAGTGGCCAGTTATTTGTTGGTCAGTGTGGCTCTTAATGAGGTCTCAGATATGTCATGATTTTTAGTTTGCTGAAGCCAACCTTCATAGGTTTTGTACGTTTTTGTTCTTTGTTGCATTACTTGGCAATATGGTTTGCAGAATGACACAAACATTATTACAGAGATTTGATAGAATGATGGAGTGGTACACATTTGTCATTATTGTCAGATGCATCATTATGGTTTCAATGACTATGTGATAAGATTTAATGTCACAGTCAATATCTTGCAGTATACAGATAATTTTATGTTCAGTTTTTGAAAATGCATTTGATGGAGAAAAAAAAATATATAAAGCTTTTTATAGACAAAAAATATTATTGGTGGTGGTAGTAATATAAAATAATGTCCAAACATTTTAAAAGTCAGCCTATCAGATACTACCAATTTCATCTGTTCCTAGAATTTGACCCGTGACTCTTTTGTAGTACTACACCACACAGTGCACTCTGGGATGATCTATACTGTAGGGGGAGGTGGTTTTCAAAAGAATATGTGGACTTTAAGGAATATTGATTTAATTAACATATACTAAAAGGAATTATGGAGGCAGCCAGCTTCTCAACCTTAAAGCTCATGGTTGCTATGATACTGCCAGAAGGATGAAGAACAGAATATGCATGATGAGTTGTGGAGCTGTGTAGAATCATCAGACGATGCATATTTCATCTAAATATGAAGTATTTATCAGCAGTGTAGATCTCTCAATAGTCATATTGAAATAGTTGCTATGATTCTATCACTTTCAGGGACAGTGAGGCCTGGGGTTAATGTATTCATTCTCCTTTGCAATGTGCAATAATCATTCCACTCCCAAATGATCTATTTAGGTTACTGAAGCAAAGTTGGCAATGCTGGTAGCATCCCAATGCCTGAACTGGCAATGGTGCTTATGCCATATATATCCATCACTGCTCCAATGATATTTATGGCATTAGAACAAGTTGATTAACATTGTGGGCCAAACTGTTATAGTAGGATTTGAATGTGGATTTAAAGCATTGGGCCAGTATTTCCAAAACTGAGAGTATAGTGAGATGGTGTATTTAATCAATAATGTCCATCCATGTCAGTCTGGCCATTTGTTGTATATCACCTTCTCAATTATTAATACAGTAAGGCCCTGTGAATTTTTCACAACCGCTTTGGAATAATATTGTCACCTGATTTATCTTCATAGCTGATATGACACTTTTGGTAAATGGGGTAACAACTTGTAGTTGGGTTACTCTCGTCATATCCCAACTGCAGTCATATTTATTAAAGAATAAAACTCGGTGTTGTATGCTATTTTTGACTTGAAACATTTTTGTCCTTTCTCTGTTAATTTATTGGCATCAATTTTAGGCATCCCTCAATTTTCTTTTTTTTTCCTCTAGAGTTGCAGGGGAATTCCTTTTTACAGATTGCAGTCATTTTTAATAACCTGTTAGTACTTAACATTCACAAAGTGTGCATGAATGTGACTGAGCTGATCTCAGTTTGGCAGATAAAGGTACATTTTGAATTCAATTCACAGCTCCTCAAAAGGACAATGTGATCGTAAGAGACGCCAACAGTTGTAATTTATTCCCTCTCCTGCCTCTTACCTTCAGTCCAAATGTAAAATTAAAGAATCTGTCTATCTGCATTGACTTGCCCAGATGCATTCGACCAGACAGAGATGTTTAACACACACACTGGACAAACAGATGGCTCTTAAAAAAACCCAAAACAAAACATGGCTGTCCAAGATGTGGAGTGTAATTTATGTAGTAAAATAACACTGCTGTAACCACTTTATATTTATGCACCACAATTATCATTTTAATATCAATCAACTGGCAAATATTCATTATCTTGTTCAACCACAAACAGTTAAAAACGGGTCATTTTTAGCAAGCAGTTTTCATTGGCGGGCTGGTTGGCAAAAAATCAAAACCTCATCATATCTATGCAATAACCCTTGTTATTCACTTGTTGTATAGGATTTTAAATGGATTACATGGATGAGATAGCACTACAGGGTTTTTGCTGTAGCCACACAGTTTGCGGCATTGTGGCGCTGTGCGTTGCGGCCGTAAACAGGCTCAGATTTGTTCCACCTGTAGATGTATCTAAAGCCAATTATCATTCCCAGTGCCAAATATTTAAAAGCTTACTGATCTATTGCATCTACCCTTGGACAACATTTGATATGTTGTGTTTTTCTTGAGGGGCAGATGTGCATTTAACACGCTCCTCTTTCACATGTATTTTTGCCTACTATTTTTGTGTCCTGCACTGTCTTTCTTTTTGGTGCTATATTTTTCGAACTTTACCTTTTGCCACATATCATACTGCCACTTGCTGTCCGCCGCTTCTATTTAGAGAAAAATAGGGCATTTAGATATATAAACCTGATTGTTTGACGCCTTGTGAAAACATCTGGTAACACTCATTTAATTAAAGCTTTATATTTTACAAAGATGACTACTTTTTTTAAGAAGCATAGTATCGTCTAGTTGTAAACCAGGTAGTTCTGAAGGTGAGCTGGCTGATTGTTCAGCCGTATCATATAGCCAGATTAGCCATGAGCTGTCTTTCTGGTTGTTGCATTTACAACACTTAAATTAAATTAAATTAAAAATTAAATTAATTATCTAAACTGTGTGTATATATCTGTCTGTCTGTGTATGTATATATACACACACATTCCTGAAACATTCCCCCACCACTCCAGTAGGAGTAGGCAGAAGATAATGATAAAATTAAAACTGTTTAAATGTTCTTTACTTGTTGTTCCAATGTATTCATAGTCATTGGAAGGTTTGCCGTCAGCTTTTATTGCTTATAGGTGGTATTTTAATTTTTAGATTTTTAAAGCTTTATTATTGCATTTTTGTAAATCTCTGTAATGTAGCACAGCATTGAAATCTGATTTCTGCTGCCCCAAATGTATGTAATTATTTAAAATTGCTTTATTCCTTTGTGTTTTGTCCAGCAGCACTACTCAAAAATGCCTATTTGTACTTTTGGCATTTTGCCAAGTTATATTAGATTTTGAATAACAAAATTTGAAGATGGTAAGTTTACTGAAAGGGGTTTACTAAATTGTGAGAGATGTATGCGTTGTTCACTGTTATCGATTTTCCGAATTTAATTAGGCAGCCAGAAAGCGTTAATGAAATTAGAGAGGGAAAAATGTCATTGTGTGAAATCCCTTTGTCATGACTTGAGCCATCATTATTATATTCGGCTATTATTTGGCCTTAATATACACTTCACAATATACACAATGATATCACCTCAGCTCAGTATCTTGGGCAGAAGAGGACAAATGGTGACGGCAGCGCTTGTACCTTCACTGTAAAAGCCTTCTATAAATCCATCACCCGTTTTCTGTTTCCTTAACTGAAGTATTGATCACAACTGCACTTTCATCTTTGTGTTTAGGAGGCGTCAGTGCAAATTTATTAATATTACTGTGACGATTTCAGTCAAGTTAGTCACATTAACAGTTAGTCAAAGGTAGTGGTGGGTTAGTAGTACAGTTGGAAAACACTGAAATGTTTAAATTCATTCAGTGGGTTTAGTTCTATTTGCCCTTATTTACTGTTGGAGCAATTGAAATTGACCTTCATTCCACAATAGGGCTGCACTTAACAATTAATTTTCTTTAGTATAATGTAATGTATTTTTTTATCGATTAATCTAAAAATTTTGTTTGTAATTAAAATAAACATCTTAATGTTTAAATATTTTCTTTAACTAAACACAGTGCTCTTAAAGGCTTTATTGAAACACAAAAATGCTTTAGCATTAACAGCTTTAAGATCAAATCACAGCCATAAGGGATTCAATTCAAGTATAATATAAAGCACATTACTGAAATGTCTTATCAAAAATAATGGACGAAAAATGTATGTATGTTGTAACTTTATTAAACTAAAGTATTAAATCACCAGGTAATGATTCTGTTCTTGGAAAAAAAAAACTGCACTGACTGCTTATGACTGCACATATGACATTTTATGGACTATATATGTTGACTAGAATTTTTTTCATTGAATATATAGCGCTGACATTGAAATTGATCTGAATGCGAAATGAAAACACGGTGCATGAGCGGTATTAAGAAAAGCTGCATGCATCTAATAACGGAAACGTGTTAAATGTGTTAGTGTTATAATAATATGCTAAGATAAAAAAAAACGCAAGTAAGCCGAACAAACGTAGATGTTTTGCTGCGTAGACATCCTGGCGTGTATTTTTGTGCTTTAAACGCTCATGCATGGCAGTTGTACTGTTGTGAAAAACCATCTCCACTTTGCAATCTGGGAGAGCATCACATTGTTGTGTTTCTGTGTGAAGTGTTCCCACATTTTAGATCCTCCCCGGCGATTTTTAGCTTCTGTGCTCCGGATAAATGAATCTTTCCGGTAGGGTGTCACCATTTTGTTGATGCGTTTGGTGCAAGTTATGCAAATCGATGTATTTTCGTAATTGATTACGTCGATGTAGTTGATGCGTTGCACCAGCCCTATTCCACAACGTTCTTGGTGGGATTTCTTAAGGTTGTAGTGCTATAAAAAATGAGTGAGTTTATGGATGCACATCTTTCACCATGTTACAAACCTTATGTGGCATGATGTCATACTACCTCAGTAAAAGTTCTGCTATACATTAAAGATAATAGTTATTTGTCTTTATTTTTAAATGATTAATCTTGTTGTAGCTTAATTACACTTAATCAGATCTTATGATTCAGCTTCAGTTGTGTCATGGAATATCATGGTATGCTGCGGTTGCTTACTTTATCTTGTGCATCCAATTTATTAGATCATGTATTACATTCTCACCTAGTACTAGGTGCCTATTTTTTAATTCAATTTTGGACATTGACTGCTGAGTTTTCCTCTTTTATTTTCTTTTTACGTTCTGTATAAACCACACATGCACTAACAGTCAAACACAGTCACAAGTAAACATGTCTTTTAAACCACATGATGCTACCAACATAATCTCTTTCACTGATTAATGGCAAATGTCCACAGAGAGTATAAGCATGCATGAATATATTTCTATATTTCTTCATTACTTATTTAGATGCTGCCTTTCGTTTCCGTTGAGGTTGGACCTTTCTTTTTAGGAAGCCCATATCTTTGTCATGTATTAGATGTTTTACCACTGTTCCATTGTGCAAAAGTTTAGTTTTGTTGCATGCTGCAGCCACTTGTATGTACTTTGTGCTATGTTATTATAATTTCAGCTATTTGTTAACGGGCAAAACAGATTTAGATAATGAAACAGCACTTTTTCCCCCTCCAGGCTATTAGTATATTTTGCAGTGTAAATTTCTCTTCTGATGAAAATATGTCAGAACACAAGCACTAACTTTATTCACCTAATTGCTGGATTTAGTAAAAGCATGTCTTTTGAAGAAGCACTTTCTAACAATGACTTCTCTGGACAATGTGACAGTGGTGAAGTGCATTGAATCTTGTCTGTCCCATATTAACCAGCACTGTGGTGATAACATCAAACATGAAAACGGCAAGCAAACAGTAAGAGAAGATAAGATCCCTCTCTCTTTTATGAGATTGTGTTGCAGTGGGCTACTGTTCCAGATGGATGCTTCAAACAAGCACATTGACTTCTAATCACAGGATGTAATCTATGTGTGGTAGATCTTTTTGCTCTTCCTCACCTCATCACTACAGAGTGTAATTTACATTTACACAGTTTTATAAATACAAAGTTGAAGTTCTCTGTTTACTTTATTTACTTATCACAAAAAAATCCCCAGCAAAGTTTCTGCTAACAGCACTAGCCCTCTGCAGAAAAATAAAATTTGACCGTACTTTGCTTTGCACTAAGAAGTTTTTTGCCTGCACATCGCATATTTAAGCGACAGAATATGAGAGGTAGTGAATTATCACAAATAACTTCACAGCTGCAGTTTGGTCACAGGGGGAAACCAAAGACGAGCACCATAGATCATCTGTTCCTTTATACCCCAGTTCAATAAGAGCCAATAATTTAGCAGAATTAAAATTTTCTGACACTTGTTATTTGCCTAGCCAATTATAAGCAAACTGTAGTTTTCACTGAAGTACTAATAGGGTTTATATGTGATGACTGCATTAGACAAAGGGCCCTATCTTGCACCCCACTCAAGGCAGGTCTCGATTCTCATTGTTATCTTACACCCCGCCAATAAAGCATGTACAGTAATCTCTTACTCACTACAGGGGTTACGTTCCAGAGACCGCCACGATATAGCAGCATTATGGTTATTATTTTCTTAATCAATCCTTCCCACACTCGTATAAACACATTTTAAACACTTTTAACGACAGAATTTTAATTAATTTTATATTTAACGTATATAGTGCAAATCCCACAATATAGCAAAAACTCTGATACAGAATTGTGAAATGAGAAATCCATTTTTTCCCCATCCGTTTTAACGCATGACTACTCTTCCATACTTCCTGAATGAACACCCACTTTGGTCTCTGTCTCTGTAATAATTTCTGTACCCAAACAAAAATAAACATTTATTATTTTTTTTACAGTTGCATTTATTAAATATGCTCACTATATTTTGTCTTTTTAAAAAAACAGTCATCAGTTTAAAAATAATTTTTAAACACTGAATATTTCATCACCCCAGCAGCGATAACTGGAAGCTGTAAAATAAAAAATAAAAAATGCAGTATAATAATTTTACTTTACATAAATAATTATATTATAAAAATAACTATTTTTAAAATTTGCTATTTGAATAAATCATACAATATATTCTACATTATAACCGAAAGATTGTAATGTAATACAACTACACAGACATGTTTGCTGTATTTACAAAGAGCATTGCATTTTTTAAATGAGGGCATGGATACACACATCGAGTAAATGTACGGGAGAGTAAAAGAGCAGCAATAAATAGCTGTTCTTTGCTTTTTCTTGAGTAAAAGTTAGCTTGAATGCTTGAAACTAAATAAAAGCTGGTGACTCACTGTGTTAAACTAGAACAGTTAATGGCTTTATTAAATCAATTACTGTTTAGTATACATTATTTTTTGGTTTTACTTGTTTAGCTGAAAACACCAAAATAATTTCAGTTGGTATATATTTGGTGCATTCCTGATTTCATATCCACTAAATGCCATAATGCAGTTGTTGTCACAGGTACTGGTACTGAAATCCACCAAGGGAGTTACAGATTACAAATTTGTTGTTTGCCATTGCTAATGGCATAATTCAATGAGTAAATAAGGATTTAAAAGTGATTTAGTCATTAGTGTTGATGTGTACTAATATTGAGACTTGGTACTGGTAATGTTGGTTCTTGTATATGGTGTGACAGGTGGGGTCAGTTGATGTTCTAAAAGCTAAAACTGTTGTGAGGAGGGATGTATAGCAATAAACAGTCATCCTGTGTGATACACAAATGTGCACGTCTCTCTGACAGGTGTGCCAAGAGTACAGTTTTTAAAGGTGTGTGTGTGTGTGTGTGTGTGTCACTGCAATGATATTGTACATTTTGTTTTAAGATGGCATAATTACGTAATGTTTTTTTAATGCCGCACCCACATGATAGTTTTAAATGAACTACAAATAAAACATGCTTTTCTTGCCTGTTCAGTTCATTTAGTTGGTTTTTATTTTTAACTTGTTACTTTCTTACAAACAAAGATGAGTGATGAGTGGGCAAAGCATTGTTATATATATATATATATATATATATATATATATATATATATATATATATATATATATAACAATAAACAAAAAATGCTTTGCCCACTTCACCTACATGTACTATTATCCTACTGTGAGCATCTTTGCTTGTTCACACTCGCACATGATGCAGCATACTCCATAATGTGTTTCTTTACTCTGAAGACAGTGCTTCGGAATAAAGACTGGAGATTATCTGCCTATTGCTTAATGCTGTTATAATATAACTTTAAGCTAACAGTATGTTTGATCTGGAGGGTTGACTCAATAGGGAATAACAGCTTTATGCTCTGGATATAAGGCACCTTTGGTAGATTGGGCTTAGAGGAAACAGGAATCCCTTGATGTTGTCTGTCTGGAAGCACTATTTCAATAAAAACCCAAGCTCTCAGTGTGGTGTGAATTTGATGATGGGTTTACTGTGTGGCTGAAAATTTTCATGTAATTTTGTAAATTATATAAAAGTATTTTGGAAAAATATAACTTCACTTATTGCAGTATCCCTGCTGAATGTAGACTTGAACAGTTTTGCCTCAAAGTCCTTTGAAGCTCTGCAGATGGTCTTTATATGCGCTGCATTTATTCTTTATATGAGATCATAGAGGTTTCCTGACACTGTTGCCTCTGCAATATCGGCCACATTCTGAAATCTCAAACAGCCAAGTATTTTTTTCTTGTTTTTGTATCTTAAAGCCCCTCAGCTTCACTAGCTTCTTACTGCTTTCTCAGTAGAAAGTAGTGTAGTGAATAATCTGTGCATGTTTTGGCCGGCACATAGGCCTGCTTACCAGATGCTGATTCTTACAGCATCACTCTCAGGGCTTTATCTCATAAAGTGTTCCCAGCATGCTGAACTCATGCCAGATGTTGCATGGTTTCATTCGAAAGAATTAAGTGTGGCTCATTTGATCTCTGATGAGGATATGTCTCTGCTGTGATGCCTGCCCTCCTGAACGAACTCGGCCAGGGCCAGCTGTTCCACAGTTTTACAGAAGTAAGATTTTGTCAATTGTGCATGCAGATGGAATTCATTATTAACTTTGCTCATCCACCATCAAAGCTCTGGATATTAGTTGATCTGATCGCATAGTACACTGAGTACCCGAACCATGTCCAGATTGTAATACTTTATTTTGGCTCATCAGTTTTAATATGTGGTTTCTCTGTAATGCACATTTAATTTTAATGCGTCTTAAGCAAGACATATTTTTTAAAAACGGTATCAACTTTGTGCTTGATTCAGCTTCTATTTCCTCATAATTACTTCATTTTCATCTCAAAGTGAGTAAGGGTGTGCTTGAAGCTAATAATCTTTCATCTCATCTCGTTATAGTTCATTTTCCCTACTAGGGTTGTGAGTTGGCGGGGGAGGGTTCCCATGCTCATCAAATGGGAGAACATTTCAGGCCCTGGACAGATACACCCAGGACAGGGCATCAGCCCATTGCTGGGCAAACACACTTACACACATTTAATTTTTATATATATTATATATAATATATTGTGGCAATTTAGATAGAAACAATCTACAGTAGCCATTAGCCAGTTATCCATGTTTTTGGACTATGGGAGGAAACTAGAGAACCCGTAAAAACCCACAAGGACACGGGGAGAACACACTCCCAAATCGGGATTCCAACCTAGATTGCCAGCGCTGAGGGAAAACTTCTAACCACTAATCTGCCATGCCTCCTTAAACAACATAATGCCAAATATAAAACGGAAAAGGTCTATTTAGTACATTGCTGATCATTACAGTTGTGCTTTGAATACCGTGACTGTGATTAGCCCTGTTAGTTACTGATTTCTGATCAGTCGAGGATTTTTTGAGGTGTTTCTTAAGAAGAAGATATTTAATTGCTGTCATAAAAGCAACAGATTGCAAGGAAAGTAAACAAGAAAAATGCCAATTATCACTGAGTCTATATTTTTGCTTTACTGGAACAACACCATGTCTTCTTTTAGAGAAGTGGTTCAGTATATTATGTTTATATTATAAACTGTGAACATTAAGAGCATTCTAAGATTTTTCTATTTAAATGCTATATGAACTTACTACTCACATATCTTTAAGAGGTGTATTAAGGAAGGCAGTTTGAAATTACAAATGTAGTAACAAAAGAGTTTTACTAGCTACCTTCTGTAGGAACAGTTTAATCCTGTCTGGTGGAGCTTGGCCTAATGGGTCATTTGCACCATATTAAATTTAAACTGTTTTACCTTTTCTTTTCTCTCTGACTCCTCCCTCACTTTCTCTTCACTAGCTCGTGTTTAACGGTTCACTCCATCATGCTGGCGCTGGAGGGTGGATCTCATTTAAAGTGTTTGTGAGCACCACTGGTCTGATGATGATGAGCATGCCACTGCATCAGATCTCTGTCATCCCCCGAGATGTCACTTCCTCTAGGGGATCTAGCAGCAGCGGGAAGGCTAAGGACAAAGACAAGGACCGGGACAAACAGGTTGGTCTCAGTCAATTTGTAAAAGTCTGGTTATGTACCTCGATGTCCTTTTCTATTTATCTGGTGCTGGTCACTATGTTGTGGAGCTGAGTAAAAACCTGCCCTGGCCTCTTCAGTGCTATGTGCGCCCTTGCACATTGTTCTGTAGGTCATGTAAACATTTGCTGATGCTTTTTGGCATCCTACTATTTGTTTTTCCGATAGGAAAGTCACAAAGTGAGAGATTGTGTATGTGTGTTTTTTTCTGCAGTGTAACCTGCTCTCTGAATTGTGACTGTAACTGCAATTAGGGAAGTATGAGAGTTTGAGGAAGTCAAAAATGAAAAGGCAAGTGGGGTGGGGAGGACATGAGACCGAGGGTTTCCGATAAGAGAAGTGGTGCAGTATGACTGGGCAAAAAGTTCAGTTCAAAAACTAAAAGTAGCAATTCATAATACAAAACCTATCCGGAAATGTGGTGTTAAATTGGCCATAATATATATAAATAATAACTGTTATAATAACAGCAGTGAATCTCTAAAACAGACCCAAAAATCTTTAAAAGAATAAGTTTTCATTAATCTAAAAGATGATGATGATAATAATAATTATTATAATATTTAAAATGTATGATACATTTTAAAGTGTGTTCTAAGTTTAAAACGTGCAGATTTGCAGATTTGTCTTGTTTCCTAGAACATGTTTACTTTTCTCCTCAGTGATCACCTCTACCTGTACTTTTTCTATTGAACATGAAATCTCTTTAGGAGGAAGTAAAGAGAATTGATTCGTGACTGTATTGTTAAGTCAATATTGTTTTATTGCCACATTTATTAAAGAGCAATGAAAGATTCCCTTAGAGGGAAAACAGAGAAAAGGTTTTAGAACTGATGGAGAAAGATGTTCCGTTTTTGGTAATGTTTGTACTGCAGAAACTGAACAATTACATTTCTTAGACCTTTGTCTAAGTGTTTTTTTTTCCTGCTGAATTGGTACTTTCTCTGCTCACATGAACCCATAACTGTACAGGTGTTTGGTAAAGATACAAGCATTTGAAAAGATATAAACATTTGAAAGTATTTAAGCATTTAAAAAGATATAAGCATTTGCAGAAGTTAACAGGGTTTATAAGCACTTTTAAATATCCATGTAAAAGATTAGCCTCATAAACAGCATAGTAATAATGGGGCAAATAGTTACAGACAAATAGACTGACATGTCCAGGTTTTACTAAGCTGGTGTGTGAGGAAATAAAACTTGATTTTGGTGAAAAATCCTTTCTGGTATTTCTTCTCAGCTAAGTTAAAGCAATCATCCACAAAGAGAAACAAAATGTATTTATTATCAAGAAGCTAAAACATGACAACTTTAGCCTTAAAGAGTCTTTAAAAAACAAAACAAAAAAAACCCCCAAAATGCTGTATTCTATGTATAGTTTTAACTTGTGGACTGTTTCCGATTATTTATTAATGGAATGTAAACCACAAATGGTTTGGCATTGTTAGTTATAAAATATATAGGATCTTAAGCGTTTCATTCAATAACTTATAGCAGCAAATATTATCATGCAATTGGGAGTTTATTCAGAACTTGAAATGGAAAACATCCTGTTGTGCACATTTGAAAAATTGTAAAATTACATAAATTGAAATTTATCACAGGGCAGTCACACCGACAAATACATAGTGTATATTTAGAACAAAGGGGCAATTTACCATTTAAAATTTACTTCTGTCATGTTCTTGGAATGTTTAAGGAAACCAGTACTTTAAAAAAAAAAAAATAAATAAATAAATAAATAAAAAAGGATTTAAAATCCACTCAGGTTTTCATTTAAACATTTTAAAAAGCACATTTTCAATGCAAAAAAATTATTGACTATTTTCAATACATTAGTTATGATTAGAATTGTCAGATGATGTAGGCTACTATAATAGTGTCATCAAACTAACAAACAAAATAAAGAGATTGCGCTGAGTCTTTCTTTTAGCACTTCTTCTTTTTGGTAATTTTCAGTCCTTTAAATAGCCACGTTGCAGTTCAGAGATTCAAAGACCCAACTTCAGGAAATGGCACAGTGCAATTATGCAGGGCAACACATACCAAAGGTGTGCAGATTACTGGATGACGCACACATTCCATTTCTTCCTCCAGCACCTGATTTAAAGACTAAATCAACAGGGATGTTTATCACTTGTGATGCCGACTCTTGTGATGACCAGCTGCTGATTCATGGTGTGTGTTGGTTCACCCGGCAGTATATATTACACAGCTGTCTTTGAGACAGCCCTCCTCAGGGATCGATAGCGTTTAGGTCATTATTTAAACAAAATATAGTTTAAGTTATATGTAAATATTTTCAAGTAGTCTTAGCAAAAGGCTCGGTTATATTTGAACTGTTTCTATATGGATAGAAAAAAACTGTCCCAGACAGGACCTTATTCATCCTTTTTAAAAATCTAACTTTGTCCTTCTTGTTGAGAGTGTTTACCAAAACAACACTGTCACCAAATTGCAAAATTGATTTGATTTATTTTTTTGTGCTAAAAAGGAAATTTTAAACTGTTTAGAACCATCTGTTTTATGTTCCAATAGCATGGTATGGTTCCAGATTAGGAGCTGTTGGGGAGGATGCAATAAGGACCTCGGGGATAATTGAATTCAGGGATTTGGACTCCACAGCCCTGTGGTGGTGTTCATTGGCTGGTATAATTACAGATAAGGTGGTTCCAGACTGGTGTGATGCGAGACACTCTACAAACCCGCAGAGTTAACCATGCACAGACACTTATCAGCTTTCTGTAGGTCTTTCGGGCTGTCTTATTGATCTTGTTTGTTTGGAGAGAGTAGTTTTTTTTTCTTTCTAAAATTTAATCTCAAATAAGTTACTTTGAATCTTGAAGTGTTTGGCTTGAGATGTTTTTAAATTCTCTGTAGTTTAGCTGGAGACACAAATATCCCATGGTTCAGATTGAGGCGAAGATCAAAGATTATACTACTAATGATGATGTTTGTGAAGGGCATGTAGGTGCTAGTGCACATCACACACTAAACATAAAGCCTTTAAACAGCCTTCAGGATTAGAGTCTCAGTGTAAGTACAAGCTTGCCAGTTAGTGCTGCTGGACAGTTTTCACTCTGCTCTATTCACCTCCGCTGATTGCTGATATAGCAGTTAGTCTGATATATTTTTTAGTTTCTTAACTGCTTTTCTGACTAAATTCCACAGACTCCTGAATATCCTGTAAAATTTTAAAGCTTGTAAACTATTTGTAAACCCGTAATAAGAAACATTAGTTATTATTTATGTATGACAGTCATCAAAACATCATATTTTTCAAAGGATGGACATTAAATAATCAACATCCTACTGATATTGCTCTGTGTATTAATATATTTCTGTTTAAGAGTCAACAACACACACATGCAAGTTAAAACACCTTTTTTTGTTTTCTTTAAGAAAGTGTATGAAAACAATGCATCCCAATATGCTTCATCCTGCCTCCAGTCCTGCATTTATTTTAATTAAAGCTCAAATCAGTTTTGGAAAATGCCCACAGCAAAATGTAATATGACACAGAAGTCAATGGATGTGAAGTAGAGACTTGTTTTCTTAATGACTTTTATTTACATGGGCAGCATATTGTCCCACTGAAGTTCAAGTTTATTTATTTTTATAGTAATTTTTACAATAGTACGTTTGTCCTAAAGCAACTTTACTCTATTTTGAGCCTTAACCCCCAAAGTGAAAGCCGATGTGACAGTAGCAACAACAAAATTTCGTTATATTTGTTTTTAAGAAAGAAACCTTTGGAGGACCAAGGCTCAACGGTGGACTCCTTCTCCTTGAGTGGCCATCAGCATCAACAGTGTACGACAGCTTGTACTGTGATCAGGTGTCTATTTAAAATAATAATAATAAGGCTATCCTGAGAGGACTGCAAAGCCACAAGTTTAAAAGAATGAGAAAAGCATGAATGTCCTTCAGGAGCGTAGTTTTCTGATTTTTCTGACTAAATAATTTCAGATTAAAGTCTCAAGGAAATTATAGCATGATCAAAAACAAACAAGAGCAAAAGACAAGGCCAAGACTGTGTACTCCGACTAAAAGACATACTGAAAGCACAATAGAGCTGTAACCTGAAGCTTTACAGTCTAGTTGGTGCAGGTGCTTTTGAGTGACGAGTACACATGATGAAGCAGCTCTTATGGAAAGCCTAGAGGGCTACATGGTTCTGTCTGTCCCCCTCCCCCCAGTTACTCAGTGAGGGGGAAAATTGCACAGCAAAGACTGAGTGTAGGTGTCAGTCATGGAAAGTGAGTAATCAAATACGAATTATGGCAGGTTGGTATTCCGTGTATGAGCTTAATAACTATAATCTGTCAAACTTCAGACACAGTAGCCAGGAATAAAACTTAATTCTTTGGCACTTACACAGCAATTACCTGTTTGTTCCCTGTGCTGACCTAGGACGTGTCTTTAGGAACATAAACGCTGACTCTTGAGAAGGACTGATATCCTTCACCTGTGTGGCTTGTCATGTAATTATCATGTAAAAATTACATTTAAAGTGGAGATGTGTTGGTGACGGCATGATTTTAGCTAAAGTACACTGTATGTCATGGTAGTCATGGTTATATGATGCGTTTGTGCTATTTAAATAGCACAAAATAGATGCAACACTGATCAACAAAAGACACTGATTCCCATACACCTTCCTCCCTGGATCTGAAGTTTTACAGTTAAGGTATTATCTTCTCTATCGTGGAGTCTTGTGTTCTGCTGGGGAAAGGTAGACTTAAATTGGGTGTGAAATTGTTTTTCTGCCGCTATAACAGCAGTGCCTACCGGCAGCTCAGCGTGCCAGCACTCATACAGGAAAAGACACAGGGAGTTTCTCAATGCTGGCAGATGCTGGTCAAGACTGTCCTCAGGTAGTAGCAGGGATGCATTTTCTGAAAGTGTACTCTGCAGTGTTACCAACTTAGCCTGCTTTGTGTAAATGTTTAGCGACTTTTTAGACCCCCTTGTGACTTGATTTTTTAAAAAGTGACTGGCAACTTTTTGTGGTGTTATTGGAGACTTTGAGACTTTTGGTGACTGAAATAAACACATGTTCTTCAGTTACTATCCTCAGCGAGCAGCATCTGCTGCCATGAGCCCCGTCCCACAACGCTCACCGCTTCACGCCCACACTGCAAATGCCTGCCGCCCGCCCCATATTTACAGAGCGGGATGTAAATGTAATGAGTCTTCATTGAAACACGAAAATATATTACTGCATCTAACTTCAAATTAAATTTTAATTAATAATTTCAGTCTCAGTCAGTTCCTGCAAATGGCTACTCTTATGATAACATTTAACAACACTGCAAAAAACTAATTTACATAATTTACGTAAAAATGATTTATACAAATCATTAAAGTCATGTTTGTTAAGCTTTGTTTAGAAGCTGCACTCTATGGGAGTGAGGGAGGATGAATTGCGGGGATTAGGTAACATATTACAGTGACTCAAATTTGTGTAATTTATTTATTTATTTATTTATTTTTTACACACAATGCTACATATCGTGTCAGTATGTGTGAGATTTGTGTTTAATTCCTCTTTTGGCTACTTAGATGCCTTAAACTCTCACTGTAAATAAAACCAGACATTTATATACCTATTTTAATAAAGACTTTTAATTACATTTTTAAAAGTCCGATTCATTGATTAATCGAAAAAAAAAAATCTACTGATAAATCGATTATCAAAATAATCGTTAGTTGCAGCCCTACTGTTTTTTACTCACTTTTTTTCTCTCCCACATTATTCATTTACAGCTTCAAAAACACGTGCAAATTAGGCAATGACGTCATTTAGCGACTTTTAGGACTGCCAATAGCTACCTTCCTTACTGAGGAGTTGGCAACACTGGTATTTTGAGCTTTATAAACAAAGTTGATGAAACTTTAACTCACCACTATAACATACTCTGTGTATGTAAGTAAACAATTACATCACATATCACAAATCACCCGCTTAATCCAATACTAGCGTCATGCGGAAGGGGGGGACATTTTGGGCGCTGGACAGACACACCCAGGACAGGACGCCAGTCCAACACTGGGTGCACACATACACACATGGGGGCAATTAATATGGGGCAGGTTAGTGCAGCCGATTTACCGCAGCCAGTTTACATTGAATCCATGATTTTGAACTGTGTGGAAAACTAGAGAATTGGAGAAAGCTAATATGGACACGGGGGAGAACATCAAAACTCCACCCAGATTTAGATTTGAACCTGAATCCCCAGCACTAAAAGGAGGTCGTGCTAATCACTCTGTGCCACCCCATATCACAAATGTTATTTTTTTTTTTTGTTAGAGGCCTGACACACAGTTGTAATGTTATCACAGCTAGTGTTGCTTAAAATATCTATATGCAGTGAAAGCATTTTGTCATAACAGGTTATAGTTTATTAATTAAATCACATGAACATGAAACATTTGTTTTTTATACCATAATATCCCTAATAAACCCATTTTGAACTACAATGCTCTACAGCTATAATTATTAGAGCAATGTGATTTGAAACCAACATAGTGATGCTCATGTGTATGGTCCATTAGTGCTAACTGGAATATGCATGCCAGGCTTTGCTGCATTGTCCAAATCTTCTTCCCTCTGTAATCACTTTGCTTTAGGACCTCTTGAATGAATTGCTATGTAAATAAATCTCATCAGGCCTGCAGCTCCATAAAAATGTCCATGAAGCTATCAGGCTTGGGGATGTTTACCATGCAGTGACGGGGGTTTAGCACCTGCGCTATTTTTTTCTTTATGCCTTTAGGTGTCGTCAGCACTCTAATCTGAGAGTGGTGAAGGTGCTGTTTGATTTCTGACATAGCATTAGAACCACAGCAAACTTCTATTAGGAACCTGATTTTTTCAGTGTAGCAGTGAGAATGTATTAGAGGTGTGTTTTGGTAACTAATTCAAAGCTGAAAGCTTGATTTCTATACATGACTGACTAAAAGTTTTTTTTTCTTTTCTTTTTTTTTCTTTTTGAGGATGGAAAGCACCTGTGCATTTTAGATCCGCTTATTGTATTTTTAGGTTTAGGTTTTGCTATCTTTAACCAAGCTTCTGTTACAGTGAAATGACACTGAAATGCTGCAGGTGTCCGGTTGTTGGGGGGACGGGGGGGCATCTTGAAAAATCTGCTTTTTATATAATATGATATAATACAATATAATACCTTTACATTACATTTAGTTATTTAGCAGACGCTTTTATCCAAAGACACTTACAAATGAGAACACCACAAATCAGTAGTTATGAAGAAAACCAACTACACTGTAAAATTATCAAACCTGATTGTTATATGATGCTGCCTCCCCCAACTTTTTTTTCCTGTCTACAACATGCCATACAGACAGAGTTGGAAAGATCGTTCCACCATTTTGCAGTGGTGAACGCCACGGACTGAGAATTGGCTCCTCGGTGAGGTGGAATCAGCAGGCGACAATCATCCAGACAGATCCAGAGATGGTCCTGTAGGCCGGAGTCAGTGATTTGAACTGAGTGCGAGCAGCTAAAGGGAGCCAATGGAGAGAATTGAGTAGTGGATTATATACATATATGGAGTCAAATTTTGCAGGTAGAAAATATGTTTTTAATTTGCTTCAGTCTTGTCAAGCCTATATTTATCCGACTGTTAATCTTTTACAAGACTGTTTCAAGATTTCACTTTTGAAAGTTGATGGACTAAAATTAGTGTTGGCTTCACTTTCACCACTGGAGCCAAGTCTTTGATTCTGGAGTGTGGATTCATAAAGGCGATTGGCAAGAACTGATCAGCTCAGAGAACTTTATTCACATGGGCAGCTGTTATACTTACTGCTGCAGGGATCCCACAGGGCACAGGCTTAGCCTCAGGCCCTGCCTTATTACCTATTTTGAAAAGCTGCCACTAGAATCTGTAGGGTGTATAACAATGCTACAAGGTTTTCTCCCGTTTCAGAATTTCTCTGCAAAGATCTATAATTAATTTTTTTTTTTAATTTAACTAAAATGCTAATGAGGTTTAGTTGTACTTTTGGAACGAGTTAAAAAAATAGCCAGAAATAAACAAAGACATTAAGCTTTGCAGCACTGGGATGTTCCAGCATTTTATTTACTCAGCGCAGGACTAATTTTAGTTTCTCTAGTGTAATGTTTTATTGTAGTTACACGTTGTAAGTAGCTTTCAAGGTCAGTGGTATTAATTGCTTTTGCACAGATTTGCTTGCTGAAGTTCAGCTTCAGGATGTACATGATTGGGAGTTTATGAGAGGCTACCCATCCAGACAGAAAATTCCCTAAAACCATTGATAGATCAGACATGTGGCCACTTGAGACATGCAGTGTTGAGAAACATAATTAAATTTAGAGTGCAGGACATGAGGCTCCCAGCTTACGGGCAGTAGAGCTGTTCTAGAAAATGACTTTAAATACATGTTGCCTTCGATTTTTATTACGCCTGCCTCGTGGTCCTTTTTTATATTGTGTTAATTAGGTGAACAGTGCTTTGAACAGAAAATCTTTCTTTAACGGGGTGTAGAGATAAAATGGGTCACTTCTTGGCTCATTGCAGGAGTGCTGTAAATTTGTGAATGGGGACTCTAGTTTGTAGTGTTGGTGTTTGGAATAGGTGTTTGGATGTGGTTTTTACACACCAATATGTTGGCTGTGGGGAGGTGAAGCGGTCAGGTAACTGGACACTTGGGACATTTTAAAATCCATTACATTCTATTTAAAGTATAAGACATCCTTGAGAACTGAACTGTGTATAAACACACATTTTTATCTGATTTAATACTATTTGTCAAAAGATATGTTGTTTCACTGCATCCCTTTTTGTCCTCATCTTGCTGCCTCTCTTCTGGAATAATTGAATACATTACCACACTAACAGCACATCTGGGGTCTTTTTTTTACTGCATAGATGCTGGAATATTTCTTCTAAGCCAAAATGTACTTTTAATTGTACAGCAAATATATGAAACCTTATTAAAGTGTGAATATTATTTACTAGCCTCTCCTTGGCCCAGCTTTGCCTGAACATGTTTGCCTGAATGATGTTTCCTGCAAATGGTCTAAATGTTGATTTCCATATAATTTAGGGCTGGGCCAATCCAAAAATTACCTGCGTGCAAGGCATGGCTTGACTTTTCACAACAGTCCAACTGCCATACTCAAGCGTTTAAAGCACAAACATCCTGCACAAACAGCTGGGATGTCTGCGCGGCAAAACATCCACATGGCAGCAAAACAGCGACGTAGGTTTGGTTTACTTTTTTTTTTTTCTTATCTTAGCATATTATTTTAAGACTTTAACACGTTTAATGCATTTCTGTTATTAGAAGTGCATTACTAACCATTTGTCCATCGTCCTGTGTAGATACATGCATCTTTTCTTATACCGCTCATGTACCATGTTCATGTATCGTATTCAGATCAATTTGAATGTCCGCGCTTGTATTTGGTCAACAAAAAATATATAGTCAAAATATATAATTCAGAAAATGTCATATGTGCAGTCATAAGCACAGTCAGTGCAGTTTTTTTCTCCAAGAATCGACTCATTACCTGGTGATTTAATACTTTAAAGTAAATTATTTGAGAAAACTATTTGATCCAGTATTTTTGATGACATTTAAGTAATAGTAAAAGACTCATTTAAAAATATTCCACCATCATTCTCATGTGCTTTAAATTGTACTTGAATTATTGAATCTCTTGTGGCTGAGGTTTGATTGTTGATGAAGCTGTTAATGCTAAAGCATTTTTGTGTTTCAATAGTGCCCTTAAGAGCAAAATATTTCAACATTAAAGGTTTTTATTTTTCATTATTGAAAAATATCTATCAAATATCTTAAATATTGTTATTTAGAAGAAGTTATTTTAATTCCAAACATTATAAATTAGAGTAATCGTTTTTAGATTAATCGACTAATTGGGAAAAAAAAAGTTGGATTAATCGATAGAAAATGAATCGTTAGGAGCAGCCCGAATATTAAGTGTTTCTTGGTGTTATTTTTTTTGGAAAAAAATAAATTTATTCAAATAACTAAGAGAAGAAAAATAAAAAAAATGTCAAAACATAACTTCCACATCACCTATATATAAGTTTCTCCTGTGCACAATAGTACTAACCACTCTGGCACCAATCACTGGTGTTACTGCTCAAACCATGTAGAGGTGGTGAGACATCTCGCACCGCTTCTTTGTGGTTGTACAGAATCTCTGCAGGGTCTCAAAAAAGTATGTATGGCAAATGTCATTGTAAGAGAAGAAGCTACTTTGTGGATTTGTATAGAGATCTCTCACACACACACACACACACACACACACACACACACACAGACTCAGTTTTGCTCTTATTTATAGCATACACTTTGATGCACAACAAAGCAACATTGTGATCTTTAATTTAATAGCCTTTATGTTTTGATATCAACCTTTTAGAAAACTATGCTAGCATATTAATTAATAATGTAATTAATTAATTAATATAAAAAAGGGTTTTGTAAATTTGCATTATGAATGAATTGAAGTGTCGTATTTCATTTTCGTATCAAAATCAGTGTGATTGTGAAGTAAAAAGTTGCTAAATTCAACATTATGTCCATTGAAGGGATTTGGCAGAAAATGAACTGGAAGTGAATGACCAGGTTTTGAGATTTCCTTTCTTTTTTAAATGGGCTGTGATTTTTTTTTTTTTTTTTTTTTTTTGCTGCTTGATGCATTCTGTTTGATTTGCTCCCATGCTGGGTTTGAAAGCGACTCTGAAATGGTCGAAATGTTAAACTTCAGAGTGAAGTACAGCTCCTGACTGAATTGGAAATGTATATCAATTTTTCTTAAATATGTTTCATGGATTAGGAATTCGTGGAATTCGAAATATGTTTTGTGGAATCAATGGATTAGTGTAAATGACAGGAACAGAAACAGGACCTTTTTCTGTTAGAAGCTCTAATAAGAAACACTGTTTCATCAAAAATGAATTATGTGCTTTTGCCACTTCATATACAGCCACATGATTACATACAATTTCTTGTTTTTGCACTCACTACTAAAATGAACTTTGTTTGACATAAATTTTTTAATTTTTTCTGTCATTTTACAGGCTGTACTGCATTTGGTTTTGTATAAATATTTGATCCTCTCTGTTCCACAATAATTGGGGGTTGGTAAATTTTTAGCACTGCCACATACCTAAAATTTCCAGCCACCAGTATCCTGCAGACTGCTTGTAGGCTGGCTTACTAAATGTTTGAGCGAAAGATGAGCTGTTCTTTCTGATTTATGATTTTGCATTTTAAAGGAGGAACCTTAATGTGGATGTGTCTAATAGAGTGCACAGTGAGTGGAGACAGTGTTTAAACACTCCAACAGCAATGCTGCATCTGATTCCAAAGCATTAACATACCACCACCACATTACTGTCACTGCGCTGCTGAGAATTATCCACAACCCAAACAATACGTGCTTTGTGCTGGAATTTTAGTGTCCTGATCATTAGAGAACAACATAAAGGTGGGGGGGGGGGTGTATAACTGAACCACAGTGCATGTGATTTGTCAAACCACAAATGAAGGTGCATCTGTATGGTAAGTGGCGCTGATATGAAGTCAATATGAAAACAAGGAGGTGTCTCTCCTAAAGTTGTCAGTGATGGAGGGAATTATTTTTGCAGTCAATCTAACTTTTGCAGGTGGGTATGTAGAAACAGTAAAAACTTTTACTGGAGTCCAAAAATGAACTCGTATTGCTATATGGCATTTCAGCATATACTGTCTGATATGAGGCATTATATCCTAGATGTATGTCCCAGTGTACTTTAACTCGTGATTGCTTCCTCTCTAGCGCTGGCAAAGTTGAGATTATAGAGATGGCTTGCAGCCGTCTCCTCTCCTTTGGAATATCCACATACAGGAGTCTGGGCCCTTTTCCAGAATGACTTTGAGTCGGTTTTTGTTCTCTCTGTCAGCCTTGCTGCTTTCACGGCTGTCTATGAGTAGTATCTAATTAATGGTGACTTGTTGATTGTGGTCTTTTGACTCCCACAACCCAGATGATTTACTCAGCCAGAAATCAATTGCAGAATTAGAAGCAAAAGAGTTTTTTGCCCTCCAGTAGAACTCTTTTATCTTAATTCATTTATAAATATGTAAGGGTGTGCTGTTGTATTTTAGCCCAACTAACCGAATTCTCATCTGTATAGAAATGGCTGTTTCAATAGTTCAGCAGGTGCTGAAGGGATCAATCAGTCTGTCACCACTAAGCAACAGTGCTGTATAGTCCTGTGCCATGTACGGTGGATTTATTTACTTACTGCTGGTTAAAAATAGCATTTACAATCCTTTGTAAATCATTTAGTAAATATTCTGATGTAATAAGGAAAGTAAATTAAGTTTGAGTTAATTTGACATTTATTTTGTGTGCAATAATCGAAAGTTATTCAAATGAAAATCACTAAAAGCAGATTCAGACTGTATAAACTGTATTGTTTATGCATGAGTGGGATGCACTGTTACCAGAAAACAGTTGTATTATAAAAAGTCCTATTAACTATCAAATCCTTATTGATGCCTGGCTTGTCTGTGTGTGGGCTTAGTGTCTGTATTGGTGTTTATTACCCATCCATCTTATATTTATTTTTATATTTCTACTGAGTGGCAGCCTGCCTCTCAACGCTGGGGATTTATGTTCTCCCCGTGTCTGTGTTGGTTATTTTTAATCACGGGCTAAAAATCATGGTTTCAAGGTGAATTGGCTGCCCTAAATTGCCCCATCTAAATTGCTTTTGTATAGTGTGTCTGTGAGTGTGTGCGTAGCAATGGATTGGCGAAACATTCTCTTATTGGCATGGGTACTCCCCCTCCCCCACCAAGACCCTAAATAATGTGATGATAAGATTTCTATTAAGAATCACAAACCAGCTAATGCCATTTTTAAGCTTTAGTTCTGTTAGGTAAGACATCTTTTTACTAAATTGTATTTTTATTTAAGTTAAAATGCAGAGTAATAGGATAAAACTGCCAATAATAATCTAGTTAGGGAGATAACAATGACAAGAGGCTTGCTGCACAAGTTCAGAGTCTTGGCTAGTTTGTGGTCACATTAGATTTGAATATTTATGTCCAATTTAATCAGCCTCTGCCTGATTAGTCAGACCTTCTACTGAAAGCTGCTGTGAAATTGCTGCCAGTCAACCAAAAAACACCTCTACTTAAATGCAATGAATCGCTCCAAAGCTGGTGATACTCGTGTTGCTTTTGGGTTAATAGTGTAATTTGTATTAAATCTGCCTGGTGGCGATGTGCCGTGATCTGTCCTGTGTGTTCTGACTCTCTTTTTATCATTTATATATGTTTTTTTTTCCTTTCTGAAAATGCTTGCTTGTAGGATCACAGGTTAAAAACTGTAACTTGCAAAACATGGCCTTTGTGTTAGGAGGGGTGGTTTTATATTCTTCAAATATAAATTGCTTCTGGTTGTTGCTGGGTAGCCATTTTCCAACACTCAACACTGTGATCTAAATTAGATTGATTTTATATTTACTTTTCTTTTTATGAACCTATAACTCGGTTGTTATGCCACCCAGTCACCTCTTTTGAAGGGTAATACCAGTGAATAATAGTAAACTTTCCACATCTCTGTCTGAATGGAGACACACAAACAGGTGCTATAACAAGACTTGTGTATGAGATGCACTCATTCATATATTGCTTTTTCAGGAAATTGCAGCTCACGTCAGTGCTCTGTTTGAACTGACATGAAGGACTAAGACATCACATCATCAAATGACAGCATGAACATACAAATAATTGGATGGACCAGGAGTTCTTGTGTTTGTTGTGACAAGGTCTGTGTATTACAAATAACAACAGGGCAGTCATGAGAATTGAGAATGTAAGATTGAAGTGAGAGAATATTTAAATAAATTAAAGCTTAATTTAGCTGAATGCCACTCATCAGAGATGAATGTACTCATTAATGTTAGGATTTATTAATGGCATGGTTATGCTTTTCATATTCAGATTTATTTGTCACTTGCAAATTTGTAACAGTTATAAATGTAAGGATCAGGTGACTGATCCATAAACTACGTGAGAGGTTACCAAGAAGAAAGAGAAAGAATTAGATTAAAATGTGCTTAAAAACAAGATAAGGACAATTTACATACTAATTACAGTAATAAGAAAAAAGGAATAAAAAAGCAAAATATGTAGAGAGTAAATGTAAACAGCGTAATCTACTTTTAACCAATAAAACACAGTGTTTTGTTAAAGTGCCTGTGTGTCCAAAGGTGACTTGAGCAGATAAGATTAAAAATGTGTCTGTGTAGGTGGCTTGTTCAGAATGGTCTAGGTTTATTGAGCATTTAAAGTAGACATTTTTTTAATGAAAGTCTTCTAATTCCATAAGACTCTTAGACTAATGCTGCTTGTTGGTCTGTCAGAATGATGTGGGTCATGACTCATCTTCTGCATGCACCTCCTGACATAGTCTATTAAGATAATTGTGGTTGGTTTAAGATCATTTATCATGTTGTAGAAGTCATTTTCTTTTTATCATCAGCTTTGTTTATAACATTTACATTTACATTTAGTCATTTATCTGCCTTACGGACAGATAAGATGCGCGTGGTTTGTACACAGACTTTGTTGGTATTTCTTTGACTTCTCCATTGTTCATCTCTTCAGCTTTCCCCACTCTATTCATAATGCTAATGATAATGTTTAGGGCGCTGGACAGATACACCCAGGACAGGAAGTCAATTCATCACTGGACACACGGGGCAATTTTGTGCTGCCAATTCACCTTCAATCCATGTTTTTGACTCGGGGCGAAAACCAGAGAACCTGGAGGAAATCCATGTGGACATGTGGAGGAAATTTGAAACTCCACCCAGATTGGGATTCAAACCTGGATCCCCTGGGCAGAGAGACGAACATGCTAACCACTGCGCCCTTTTTAATTTTAATTCAAGTTTAATTATAGACTGGGTTTTGTAGCTTTATTTCTATTATAAATGATTTAATGTTCCATTATGAAGAAGTCTTGTGAGTACAATAAGGACCACACAGCGAACATAAATATCAAAATATGCTGACATTGAACGTTTCTTAAATCATTTTAAATGCAATATTAAATCTGGTGATGTCAACCATTTTTAATGCTTTGTAAAAAAAATCTTGTAGATTTACTACAATCATCATATTTTATGAGTGCTTTATGATTGAACATCAACATTTTGTAATTATCTGTAAAGTTAGGGTTCAGTGGACTTTGTGGTTGATGTATGGTTCAGGCTTGCATGCAGTTTAAAAGCTGTTGCTATGTGTTCGAAACTGCCAGAGTGAGTGTTAAGGCTCTGTTCAGATATCTTAATTCTTAGGATTGCTGCGAATACAAGATGTGCAGACAATTGCTTCGCAAAGATGCAGAGGAAACAAACTGTTATGATCATTGTTTTATTTGTACCAGTGATGCCCAACCATATAGCTTTTTTTTTACTTCTATTTTTTTCATTTCTGAATTTGTAGACTGCACTCACTAGAAGGAGTTTAGTCCTCTCTTTAAAACCACAGTGCGGCCCAGTCAGAAAGGTCTGATAAGCAGAGTAGAATAAATGAAGTGGAGGCAGCTTATAAGAGCAGAGCAATGTCAGGTGAGTGAGAGAGCAATTTAGAGCTACAGCAAGAACCAAGCTCTATCACCTTTAAGCAGGCATGGGATGGCATATCAGATACAGTTGCAGCAAAACCCTTTTAACCAGCTTTACTTTTTTTCTGTTCTGAATGTGCTCTGCAGGCAGCAGCTGTCACACAAGACTTTCAGTATCACTTTGACTCTTCCACTGTTTAAAAGAGCAGAGAACAAAAAGAGAATTATTACAGAAGTACAGGGAATTAAATGTGATTTTGTGGAAATTACAGATGAAGCAATTCTTCTGTGATGGCTTGCATACATGAATGACGATCTAGAACAACAGCACAAGGAAGAATTGTAGAGATGCACAGATCTAATTCAGTTTGGTTTTTAGAACGTGATAACCATCAGAACCTGACTATTAAACAGAGACAATTACCACTGACCCTATTAACAGATTTTTGCAGAGAACTTTAAAAAGGGGGGGGGGGGAAACATGTACTGTTGTAGACGGCTCCTGCGTGTGTCAGAAGTAGTAAAATGAAAAAGTGGTCTATTGTTTGATTGCTGTAAATTGTTGTGAATTGTAAAATGAACTAATATAACAATTGAAAAAGCATAACATTAAATATGAGATATTCAATATTTTAAGCAAAGCTTTTTTAAAATTTCCAATTTCTACGACATTAAAAAGTTAAAGGTCCCGAAGCAAATATCCTGCATGGTCCATACTTGGTTCACTGCATTAGCTCAGATTTCTTTCCCCCAGATTTTTAGGTTGTGAAGGTGGTGACAATGGCATGAGCCTGGGGTCACATACTGATTCACATTTAATTATGTTTTATGATCATTATGCTGTTAAAGAAATTCTCTTTTAATCCATTGCCTATTACAGATGGTCTGATAAGTGATTTCACAATTTGTGGGCATTTAATGTTTAAACACTTAAGTTGTAGGCTTGTGGTTAAGGAGCCAGCTTTGTGACCTGAAGGTCCAAACTTTGATTCCCAGTCCCAGACCAAACCTTTGATACCTTCGGTACTATGACTGAAGTGCCCTTGGGAATAGCACATGACCCCAATTGCTCCCCAGATGCCGTGTACAGGGCTGCCCACCACTCCAGACACTGTGCTCACTTCTTTCAGTGTGTATATATGTGGTGCACTGCACAGATGGGTTAAATGTGGAGGACCAGTTTCTGTGTCTAAGCACTGTAGGCAAAATTGATCACTTCATTTACTTTGCGTCACAACATATGTATGATCTTACAATAAAATTTGCTTTTATTTGAGGTGCACCTTTTTAATCACTGAATAATGTATACAAGTATTCATCTAGCCAGGCATTTTGGGCGTTTTGTGAAAACAGTTTGGGAAGGGCTCGTTTCCATGTTCAGGCATGACAGTGCTTAATAAAAGCATAGTTGGTTCAGGTTGGTGTTAAAAGAAATTTGATTGGCCTGTATGAAGCTCTGCACTCAATTCTATCAGATATATTTGGTTTGAACTAGAATGGAGATGAGCTATGCCCTCTCATCCAAAAGCAGTGACCAACTTTACAAATGCTCTTTTGGATGAGTGGGCAAAAGTTCCTGAAAACATGGACATAAAGGCTCATTGTGTTTAGGCACCTTTAATCAAAGCTCTCTGTTTTAACTTGTTGACACTCAATAAATCAATATAAAAATGTAGGGCTGCACCTAACGACTAATTTTCTATCGGTTAATCTAATGATTATTTTTTTGCGATTAGTCCATTATTTTAAAAACTATTACTCTAATGTGATTGTGAATTCAAATAATTTCTCCAAAATAATGTAAATAAAAACCTTGTTGAAATATTTTCTTTAATTAAACACAGTGCTCTCATAGACTCTATTGAAACAGATAAACAACAGCTTCATCAAATGTCAAATCTCAGCCACAAGAGATTCATTGTGATGGTGTTGGTGAATGATGGTGGAATATTTAAAAATTTGTCTTTTTCTATTACTGAAATGTCAAAAATACTGGATGTAAATTTCAAAATTTAAAGCATTAAATCACCAGGTAACGAGTCTGTTCTTTGAGGCAGAAGTACTGAAGTCCAATACTTAAGTAAAAGTATGAGTATATTGTATAATAATTACTTAAGTAAAAGTTAACAAAAGTTTTTTTTTTTTAAGTACAAGTATAAAAGTACATGCAACTACATGTACTTGAAGTAAAAAAGTAAGTGTTTTTAAAAATCACTTCTAATTACATTTTTAGCAGGGTATATTTTTGTTTAAATCAAAGCGGCACAAGCACTTTAACTTGAAAACATGCAGTAGTAGTTGAATATTGCTTCCTCCCCCCCCTCCTCAATGTAGTGATTATTAAAATTGAAGAGTATTTTACATGTTAGGACATGACATCATCAGTCTCTCAGTATAATGCTTTACAGTAGAGGGCAATCAAAAATCTGCTAATTAATATAATAAAAGGACAACGTGTTGCAAGTGTCCTTCCTTCCGTGAGCCTTAAATTTGAACAATAACCAATAGGTTAAATTAGAAATTGGGGGATCAACAAGAGTTAATTTTAAAACTTATAACTACTGTTTTATTTAAGCAACTGTAAGTATAACACTAATCAGAATGACATGGACATAAAATACATTATCACTCACTTACTTCAATTTATACTTTGTTAACTGCGTTAATGGAATAAAGTGATGCAATCGCTGTATAACTAAATGTAGTCAAAATACAATTTATTTAAAGACATTCAAATTGATCTGAATGCGATGTAAAAACATGAGCGGTATTAAGAAAAGCTGCATGTATCTACACAGGATGATGAAGAAATGGTTAGTAATGCACTACTACTAATAGAAACATGTTAAACGTTTTAAAGTATTAAAATAATATGCTAAGATAAGGAAAACAAATAAACTGAACCCATGTCGCGGTTTTGCTGCCATGTGCATAAAGCGGGCCGGGATGTTTGCGCTTTAAACACTCGTGTTTCTGGTAGTGCACCGCCCTTTTGTTGACACTTGCAAATCGACATATTTTCGTAATCGGTTACATCGATGTAGTTGATGTGTTGCCCCAGCCTTAATAAAATGTAATCCAAGTTTTTAAATTTACAAACAGAATTTGAGTGTTCTGATGTTATTTATTTATTTATTATACCTGTATTATTTGTGTTATTTATAATTTGGTAGGGTAAAAAGCTGTAGTCTTTTCTTAGCCAGTCTAAATTGATGAGGAGTGGCTGCTTAAAAATCCTGTTTTTACATTTTATCAGTGATATTCATGTTTGTGTGCCACTGTCTCAAATGAGTAGCTAATCTAATCTGAAGTGCCTCAGCAACATACCAGATTCCTAGTTAAACAATACTGGCATTCTGCCTTTGGCATCATAAAACCTGTTCCCTGGTTTAATTCAGTGGAAAACAGAAAAGTTGCCAAACTAGAGGTTAAACAAAAGATGGAAGGGTCTATTATAAAGCAAAGATGTAAAGTGAAAGTGCTTTTAATGGCATGAATACCAGTGCTTTAATAATGAACTTCATAGGAAATGTAAGTCAATTATTTGTTCAACTGTGCGTTTTGTCATTAATTATTGATTTGTTTAGTGCTTTTACTGTTGTTTTAAGAATATCTGCTGACAAGAAGTTGCAAGAGAACATGCAGCAGGTCTTCTGAACATTTGTACAGTGTCATTAGTTTTGTCTCTAAACATAATCCCTGATCAACTCGGATCAATGTTGAGTTCATGGTTCTGTGTTTATGGTTCTGTGTTCATGGTTCTGTGGGGCACATGCAGTGTCTCAGAGTTGTGTACTCGTCAGAATTTTCTATATATCTGCATAAATTTAACGTAAGTTTTTTAGATTTATTTCTTTAGAGGACTTGGTCAATTAGTCATTGAGATTAACATTAGTATTAAGTTTACGTTCGAGTTTATTTATTTATATAGCCCTTTTTATAATAGGTCATTGTTCCAAAGCAGCTTTAAAGTGTTCGGAGACAGAACCCTCAACCTGAAGCGACAGTGGCAAGGAAAAACTCCCTGGTATGGTTGGTTTTTAAGAAAGAGAAGTGGCAAAGTATGTAAGCTTTTCAAATTAGAGAGTAAAATTAGTGGCGGTTGATTTTAGACATTTGGATGGTAACTGTGTGAGTGACTTCACCAAAATCTTGTTGATCCTAATCTAGTTTCACTAAATTTCACAAAACCATCTCATCTCTGCCTCTCAGCGCTGAGGATCCAGGTTAGAATCCCGATATGAGTGGAGTTTCCATGTGGGTTTTCTCCAGGTGTTCCGATTTTCTCCCATAGTCCAAAAACATGAATTCAAGGTAAATTGACTGCTCTAAATGACCCCTAGTTAAGTATAGTGTATAGTGTGAGTAAGTGTGTGTGCCCAGCAATGGATTGGCGCACTATCCTGGGTGTATCTGCCCGGTGCCCTACTCTACAACACTGCTTTTCGTTTGAGGGAAGCCTTTAAGTGCTTGGCATCCTTTGGTATTAATTGGGACCCGATCAGACATCTATGGTCAAACCAAATAATGCATAAAATAAAGACCACCATTTATGTGGTAAATGCTGTGCTTATGTCACAGGTGTATAATATTTAGCACATTGACCTGAATCAAAACTGAAGGTTCTCTTCATTGTAACACCAGCCTGTGATATTAGAATTGGGTAACTATATATTTATACTGTAAATATAAACTTGGCACATCAACAGTGTGAGTTATCTGGTGTTAATTTGCAAACCTAGTTCACTGGTCCAGTTCTGCCATTTCCTTTTTAGTGAGATGTTAGCAGACTAATGGCATCCAGTTCACCTGCAATAAAATCAGCCATTCCCCTGCACTCACTTACTGCTTGATTGCATGTCAGAGGAATGGAACTCCAGCATCTTAGTCTCACTCAGTAATTTAGCTGCCAACTATTCTTCCTATGTCGGGAGTGGGAGCAGTTTTGCCGTGCCTTGAGATTCAGGACAGCTCCATGTGTTTGCCGTCTGCTCAAAGTGGGTCACAAAGTCCTTTTTATTATCCTTGAGACCTACCTTCATCCGAGGGAAATGTGCCAACTTCAGTCACCGCTGGAGTGGCTGCTGGAGTTCATGCTAAAGGGGCCATTTTTTAAGCAGCTGCTAATCCCTCCCCAGGACTTTGCTTGGATGCAAAAATCAGGATTGGTATAACGCTCTTTACTGTTTTAGTTTACAGTGCCACACTCAGCATTATATACACATACTAATCCACACTATGAGAATGACGTTATGGCAACAAAAAGAAACACTTTTCAGGCGACGCCACCCATTACTTCACTTTATAGTAGACTCTAAATCTGTAGTGCTTTACAGTACACAGACGTACACCGTCACACCCCTACGCTAGCAGTCACAAGCACATGCATCTGTCCTGTCTCTCTCTCTCTCTCTCTCTCTCTCTCTCTCTCTCTCTCTCTCTCTCTCTCGCTGTCCTGCCATCTCCCCTTAAATTCCACAATTAACAGACCACATGGCAGGAGAGTCAGTTACCTGTCTTGTTTCATTGGCTCCACCTATTATACATATTGTGTTGTACTCACCTCTGCATAAGTAAGACTATTGCTTATTCTATATTTCACATAAAGCAAGAGAGTTTTTCTTTCCTCATATCCAATACAGCTTGTTGTACATACATGTTTTTTTTTCTGCATACATTAAACAGCATCAGTGCGTGTATATCATGGGAGCACATGATTATCAAAGAAAGACAGAAATGATTTACCATGTATAATGCTGAGCTCCAGTGTTCCAAGACCTCAAGCCTAATGAGGGAAGTAAATGCTGCTGATCAAAGCATCCAGGTTTCATTTCATTTTTATTCTGTTTTAAACTAGATTAAATCCATTGGTAGATGAAATGTCATTATACTTACTGGTGCGACTCACTTGTGTTTCTCTGGCCCGAACTAACGATATGGAATAAAAATAGTTTACATTCTTTTAATCACATTGTGCTGTAAATGAACTCTAATAGTAATCACAGATACCTGCCTTTACTTCATTGTCGTCTGTCTTTATTTAGTGTTTTTAAAAATACCTGGGTTTGTGCATCTTTCCCACATTTTATTTTCTTTAATTTCTTTTAATTCTGTTTCTGTTTCTTGTTTAATCTATCATCCACTCCGCTTGCAAATGCACCAAACTAAGCTGATTATGTGCCTTCATTTTGAGTTTAAACAGACGAAAAAAAATGGATTGAATCCTGAATAACTGTCCAGAAAAATGAAGATTAGAGGTTTGTTTCTGAGATCTCTGCAGCACAGTTAAAGCTGCATAAATAGCTTTTTAAACTGAAGCTTTTTACTTCAGGGAACACATGATGCTCTACACATTTTCTTCAAAATGGTTGTTGGTGAGTTGAACTCATATCTGTAATAACAGTTGGTAAACTTAAATAAAAGCATGCTGACGATTGATCTTTTGATTTTATTTTTTGAGGTATTTGTATTTGGGTAAATGTTAATGACCGTCTGGCAACAAATCAGTTTAGTCGAGTTGGAGAAGTTTTTTTTTTTATTTATTAATTTTTTTATATAAAAATTATTTTAAAAACACTGCTGTTTGTCGCCCAAAATCTTGAACTACTACCTAACGTTCTTGTCCTTCACCGACTATTTCATGTTGTTCTCCAGGTGTTGTCTCATGAATCATATGCCTCATGAGGCAGCAGTGCCACACAACCCAGGACAGCTGTTTGGAGATTGAAGCCAGACACCTTTCTGTCATTAATCGTAAACATGTCCTTGTGTGTCTGATATAGTGAGAGTAGTGAGTGGGGTTCCATATGTGGCTGAGTTTAGGCAAAAGGTAGACAAGCAGCCAATTATTATTTACTGACCGTAAATGATCTCTTACAATTAATCATTTAGCAGATGCTTTTATCCAAACGACTTTCAAGTGTGAGAACTTTTGAGTTTGTAGCTCATTAAAAAAAAAAAAAAAAAAAAACAGCACCACAGATGGTGGCTTTTAGCTGTGTTTATTCTGGTGCTATTCAAATGTTAATGGTAAATGCACACTATGTACAGAGTCTAGTCATTTCATTTACAAAACAAATGTTTAAATAATTCCAATAGTTTGTTAAAATAAAGTAAATAGTTTTATTAAAAGTTAGGTATAGTCCTTAAATCTGATTGGCTGAGACATTTGTCAAGTGGTGACATTATTGGAAATAATGCACACCTCTGACTGTTTCACTGTGCCATGTTTATTTTTAAAAGTATTGGAAGCAAGGGAAATTATGTTTGTAATTGGCCACCAACGGCTCCAAACCAATCTTTTCCAGCTCACCAGCACGTGTGAATTTGATAGAACATTTTGAACTATGTACCATTAAGAGACAGATTAATGTAAACAGCAAGCAGGTTTTTGATCCCGTTGCTTAGCAATTCATGTTCACTTTAATAAATGGACTATATTACTCTGAAGAAGACCAGTTTATAAATAATTTTATTTTGAATATGTGTTTTGGCGGCAAGGTGGCTTAGTAGTTAGCACGTTCGCCTCACAGCACTAGGGACTCCCGTTTTGAATCCCCATATGTGTGGAGTTTCCATGTTCTCCCTGTGTCCGTGTGGGTTTCCTCCGGGTTCTCCGGTTTCTCCCACAGTCCAAAAACATAGATTAAGTCAATTGAGTTCTCTAAATTCCCCCATATAGAATGTGTATGTGTGTGTGTCTGTGTGAGTGAGTGTGTGCCCAGCGATAGATTGGCGCCCTGTCCTGGGTGTATCTGCCCAGCGCCCGAAACGTTCTCCCCTGGATGGGCATGGGGAACCCCCCGCAACCCTAATATAGGATAAAGCGGAAGATAATGAATGAATGAATGTGTTTGAAATTAGTATTTTTCAAAATTATTATTCTTTTTTGAATATTACTTAAACATTTATGAATTAAAACTAGTTCTTTATTATTTAGTTTTTTTTAAATTATTTTAGAAAAGCAATAAAGTGAGGTTAGATCTATAGTAATTAACAAATGCATTGGGAGACACTTCATTTATAGTTCAATTTAAGAGGGGGGGGGTGTCATTCAGGCCCAGTGTTACAGATGTATTAAGTCATAATATAACGCAGAGCCTGAAGTCTGTTTTTACTAACATTTGTCAAAGAATTTGTTATTTTAAAGAGCTTTTTAAGTTTAAGTGTGGTACCACACTTAAACTTAAACCAGTGTTGCAACAGTACAGTTTCTAATATCTTGTATAGTTTATAATATTCCACAGTAAGTGGTTTTACATTTAAAAAAGGAAAAGCTGTTAGAAACCACAGCAACTCGGGTGTAAAGTGGCAGACCAAGTAAACTTGCAAAATGCGATCATGGAGTGCTGAGGAACATATTTCTTAATAAAAGCAATGTCATGCTGTTATAACTATAAGGTTCTAAACCTCCGGCAGTAACATTAGCACTGGGAGCTTGTGACATGGGTTTTTTTTTTGGTGGAGGAGCTGCTTACATCACCATGTTCAAGGCCATGTTTGGGATGGAGTTATGCCAGGAACACATAACAAAAGTCCTGGGAAATGTAAAATGTAGGTTGCCCAGTATTTTGGTTTATTGTGTGTATATTGTGCTATAAGGAGGTATTAAGGTGCACTGTCATTTGCAAACACTTACAAACCACATGATTTACAAATATTTTAGCCATGGTTAGGTGTATAAGTAAAAACTGAGCCAACCTGAAAATATTAATTTCTCTTTTTAGTGCAGCAAATTCAGGATCCTATTTGTCTATAATAAGCAGGCCCAATGAAATGTTCCTCTAAGTTCCAACCGACACCATTATGATTAAATTCCCCATTGCAAAGTTACTGTACAACCATGAAAATCTCTACATATGACCATCTAATTGAATTGCTGAGCTGTGAACTGCAGCTGATATCTGTAAAATTGCATCACTGCCACCTCAGTTTTAAAATAACAAAAATGTATATATATTAGGCGGATATTGATTTGAGTTCTTGTTAACTTCTGTTCTTTTGCTTTCACATTCACTAGATAAGGTTTGTTTGTGTGTTCTGCTCTGAAAGAAAAAGAAGGCAGAAACAGTAAGGATATCTTTTGATAAATGTGTTAATGTGCAGCTTAAGTTTTTTTTTCTTGCTAACATTTTGCATTTTCCTGAATTTCATCTTTTGGCAGATTTTTCTTGTGTCTTTATGAGTTAAGGGTTTACATACTTTTATAGCGTCTGCTGGGTTGCTGCTGGTGGTTTAAAAGGGCTGTTAGCTTTTAGTTCAGCTTAGAATGATGTGCCTATGGAGTTGTGCTGACTAATTTCGATCAGTGGTGTGTGTATTTGAACAGATTTTCTTTGTTGAGCTTTTATTAAAACATTTTGTACTGAAATTCCATATTGTACGTTCTATCCTGCAGTAAAAACATTGTGATGGATGGCAGGTTTTCTTTGGTGATTACTGGACTGGTTTCCTTTTGTGTAAAAATCTGCTTATACATACTGAAATATAATATTTTGAACGGAGGTGTAAATATGCATGTAGAAGGTGCTGTCATTTTGAGTTATGAGATTTCGCATTTCAATCACATGCAACATATACACGCGATATTGTTGCATGAACTGCACTCCTTAAAATGGAAAACATAATCTCAATCAGCCAGTGGTCAGCAGGAGGCAGCGCTACTCTGCTTTCCGTTCTATTTTAATTTGCATATGACATTTGCAGATCGAGACAGTGGTGTACTTGCATAAACTCCTGATGTGTTTAGCTTTTTAAAAAACTGGTATACACGTATGCATACAAGCATAAATACATAAATACACACACTTACGTCAGCAGATTATTAACACTGCTGTGTCTCTGCTGATCTAACAAATATTCACAAACTAAAAAGGTCAAAGCATCTTGTAAGCACTGTGCTGTGAGCACTGATGAAATATCATAGGATGCTTTTTGTGTTCAGTTGCAGTCATTTTTGCTGTTTGCAGGTAGAATTTTATAAAACAATTGTCTGAAATGCATGGCTAGTTGCTGAATGTTGTAAATCTCACTCAGTGGGACTGAATAAAACACCTGAGTTCAGTGATTAAGAGGTATGTAACAATAATTTGGTTTATGTATTGTATATATGCAGATGACCCATGTTCTGACACTGATGCACGCTCATACCACAGATGCTGTTTTTTTGCATTTTGCAGAAACATTGTCTTTGATTTTGATCATTTTTATAATTGTTTAGTTCAAAATGGAAAACCCCAGACCCACCCATACTTTCAAAGGACTATGTTTATACTTAGATCATTTTCACCTAATAAACTCACCAAGTGTAAGCGTTCCATAACCATGTTACTTTAGCCTTTTTAGTTTGAGTTTTAAGAGTGCTGTGACATCAGTTTCTTAATTTTTTCAAAATTTAAATTAAGTTAAAGTAAGACACTTGTAACACTAAAATTAAGTAAATAAATGTTCAAGTGAATCAACAAGTTTTTAGTGCTTGTTCCATTTTTATAAAAGTGCTTTTTTTTTTGTTTGGTTAGTGCAAGATGGAGCAATAAGGTGGATGATTTCCTTCGAGTGTAGAGTAAACGGTGTCAGTAAAAAAAAAAATCTGCATCACTACAGAGCTGAGAATCATGAATCATCCAGCACCCATATTATACCTAATCTGGGGTTCTTTTGAAAGGTTCTGTGCATGCGTGTGTAAACCAGCCAGTTTCCATACTGATATTAAAACATTACAAACGAAAGCAGAAGTATGCATTTAACACTGTAGACACTGATCGTGCTATTAAATGGATCTCTGTTAAGCAGTAGACTTTAAAATCAGTGGCCTTAATGCACCCTTTTATGCGATCTGCTTCAAATGATGTTATGTTTTTCAATGAGAAGTGTCATTTTCATTACCACATTGCTAATTTAAGGGGCTCAGGGCCATGGCTGTTTGTCTTGGGCTCATCAGCAGCATTCCTGCCTTAATGCTGGTGCAAGGTGCTTTTATATCAGTCAGTTGCATCAAATTTACAAGTAGACTATAGGTGTAGCAGAGAGTGTTTACAATAACTGTTTTTTTTATGAACTTTTAAAGAATATGAATAATTTGAATGTTCTTAAATATCTTGGGTAAAACTAATAGTGTAACTATTTACCTAAAATCCTTTTAAGGTGTTTTACAATTTAGATTTTTTGGATTTGCTAAAAAAAAATACCTTCAAAATGATTTAAAAAATATGTTTCTTGATATTCATTTGCAGTATGCATGTGACTTCATTAGTCTTGATGGGAATTGAGTGTAAATCAAAATAAGGAAGTTTCTGTTTGACATGATGGTAAAGAAATATAGAAAATACACTTATGGGAAATAGACTTAAAGCTAAATTTATTTAATACTGACTTCTGAGAAAGACATGTTCAGATACATATCAGCAAAATTAGCAATAATGGGTCTGCAATGCTTTTTATGACAGATCTATTTAACTATTTAATTGTTGTACCAGTAACCTCGATCTGCAATGCACATGTTAAAAGTGGTTTGTCATGCACTTAAGAGTTTTTATGTAAGGAGAAAAATCACACATTTGCGGGAACACAGATAATTCATATTTTTAATACGGGGTAGTTCCGGTCCTTAAATCTGATTGGCTGAGACGTTTGTCCAGCTATTATTGATGATAATGCGCACTTCTAATTGTAATCAGAAGAGATTTCAGTGCATGATATATAATACATTACTTAAAATTAGTGATCGACCGATTGATCGGCCGGCCGATTAATCGGGTCTTTTCTTGGCATTTTTAGATAATCGGCATCGGCCGATATGTGTGCACAAGGCCGATATTTAAACAATGCCTACAGGCAACGCTGTGGGCAGCTCCGTCATTCTGGCTCAATGACTGAATAGTCATCTAACTTTTGCTTAGAGTGGCCCCTAGTGTTCTTCCGGCAGAACGTCAGTCAATGCTCAAGCGAATGGATCGTTGGTGTTTTGACACTGCTCTACGCCTCATGAGATAAAACGGTTTGTCTTTCAACTCTCAATATTTGTTACTGGCTGCTCTTTGTAATGTATAAAGTGTTTACTGTCTGCATAATTAGAGTGATTGTTATTTAGAGAGAAAATGCCAATAATTTTATTTGGAACTGTAACCTTAGCAACCACTTGAACAGTTAAACTAGCCAGCTAATACTAATTAGCACTAGCTAACGCTTTAATAATGTTCCGGTATGCTATTTGTAACATATACTGTGTTTACTGTTTGTATAATTAGGGCGATTTTGTTAAACTGGCTAGCTAACGCTATTAATCGCTAGCACTAACTGACGCTAGCTTACTGGCATTGTTGTTCCAGTTCACAGCTTTTCTGAACTAGCTCAAGTTCAGTTCATTTAATTTTTTTCTTGAGATATTCAAATAAGTACTTTTTTCCACACTACAAACTACATTATTTGTTTGTTAATATTTTCTTTATTTATTTAAATTAGCTAAATTGGCTTATCAGTTCAAAAAGTTTATTCAATGTTGTGCAATGTTCATCAATAAATGTTCATTCTAAAAAGATGCTGCTATTTGCTTATGTTTAGGTACACTGAAACTTTAATTAATAATGTGTAATTTAAAGTTGTATGTTTTTAATATTTCTCTCTGTATTACAAACAATAGAGTAGACGGTGATAAACTGTCTGATTACTTTTGTGTCTTGTTCATTATTATTATTATTATTATTATTATTATTATTATTGTACTTTATTAGTTGCAATAAAAACTGGTAATATGGGCCACTTCTGTCGTCTAAATATCGGCATCGGCCATTAAAAAACCCATATCAGTCGATCACTAGTTAAAATCTTGTACCATAAATACAGATTAATATAAAAAATTAATATTAATATAAAAAAAATACAGATTATTATAAGCAGCCGGTATCCCATTATTCAAGGGAAAGGGGTGCATTGTGAATTTGAACTTTTTTGTTACCACTATCATTGTACTAGATTTCAGTCCTGGCAGTTTCCTTTAATTACATCTTAACAAAACAGAAAAAAAATATCTTGATATCTTGATGATTCAAAAGACTTTTATAAATATATAATACAACCATAATATGTAACACACTTTGCTAATATGAGATGCACTTGTTTTGGTTGTTTTTTTGTTCTTATTGCAAATTTTAAATTTTTTTTGTTCACTCAAGCTTTTAACAGTATTATTTCATTCTAGTCGAATGGTGGAACCGGTATAGTTCCATGTGGATTAGTATTCTGAAAAATCACTGAGGCTATAAAGGTCTGGGCATTCCACATCAAGCATGTTTTGAATTAAAAAAATAACAGAAAAATAAAGCTGTGTACTGTACATCATTTGAAGTGGTTATATTTGTCAGCATTCATAAGGGTACAGTTTTTTTTAGTATGTTTTATTGCATGATCCTGCAGAGTGGTTCTGTGTCCTTGAGTCTGATGTATGAGAGATTTGTTGGTGTGATAAGCAGGAACATGCTTCTTTGGTAGATGTTGGCGTGTTTACTTAAAGGCCAGTAAAGTGAAAATGAAAAAGAAAAGAAAGAGCATAGCTTCATCTTTCAGATTTACATGTAGTTGGTTATAACGGAGTGTTTGGTTGTGAAAAACATGCTTTACTGAAATTGTTTTTCAACTTATCCTAAAATCAAATTAGGTGAGATTGTTCATAGGCTTCCAAGTTTTCACAATTGTAATACATCAAAGCTGGGTTATCTATAACTCTCTTCTTTTTCATTTATTAGTGCTCTTAGTGGATTGATGGCTAACATGTCTTGTTGGGAAGGCATAATGATTCTATGCAGCCTTAGCCTTAGTAGTGAAAAAAACAAGATGAAAGGACCCAGATGACATGAATTTATTATATGGAGCTCAAAGCGACATAAGCAATTTAATACACAAATGAAGCATGCAGATATAAAAATTATGTAAGATTTTAATGTGTAGTAACTATTCCACTAAAATAATATCTCCCAGGTCAGAGCTTCCAAACACAAAAAAAAGTTGACTGATGTTTCTGCATGTGTGCAAATAGGTGTATGCATGTAAAAATAAATTTCTTGTTCCAATGTGAATGTAAACACATGCGGTCCTTATAGATGAGCTTGTGCATGATGATCTGCTAACACATGGTCTTTCTTATCTACCCCAACCAACAGTTAGCTTTTGAGTTTTGTTTCATACTCTTATTAAACTTATTAAAGCATTTGCTTCTGGGGCTCAGTTGAATGTTTTAGTGCTACATTCACCTGCTTTTACCTCATTTGTCACCTCAAACACATTAAAATATCACCAAATTATGTTATATTTTATAGAATTTATAACATGTAATGATGTTTACTAGATTTTATTATTTATTATTATTGCATTCTCTTTATAATATGGTAGTTCAAAGTAATGCAGGAGTTAACTGATGAGGTTAATACTAGGACCAAAGCTCTAATATGGGCCAGATCAGCCTCTTACTAGCTGTTTAGAGTCTCCTCTTTGATCATAAACATAAAAAATGCTTTTACTTGCATTATGCGGCATGGTGGCTTATTGGTTAGCACGTTCCTCATAGTGCAGGGGATTCAGGTTCGAATCCCGATCTGGGTGGAGCATCCATGTTCTCCTTGCGCCTGCGTGAGTTCCTTTTGGGTTCTTCAGATTCCTCCCACAGTCCAAAAACATGGATGCAAGGCAAGTTGGCCACTCTTAATTGCCTTTATCTTAATTGCCTCTATATATTGTGTGTGTGTTTGTGTGTGTGTTTGTGTGAGTGCATTTGCCCGTCCTTGGTGTATCTGCCCAGCACCCAGAATATTCTCCCATGGATGGGTAGACCTATGAAACCCACCGTCGCACCTAGTATAGGATTAAGCGGAAGCTAATGAGATGAGACTTGCATTGTGAAGCTATTTTTGTGCATGGTAGTGTGATTGCCTTAGAATTGTATGCAAGTGATGTGTTGGTGTTTAAAAAAACTAATAATACAGGTTACAGTGGCAGATCGTAAAATAAAGCCATGTAGTCTGTCATAAACCCCCTCTGTTCACGCATGCACTAATTTGGATAGCATTAGACTGGAACATGCCAGTTATGTAAATACAAGGTCTTTACAGGTGGGTCTTTGTAACAGTCTTTGCATTTACATTACCATGAGGTATAGCAATAAATGGCTGAATGCTTGCTGAGGTGAGCAATAAATGAGCTGCTGTGCAGTGGCAGCAGTCTTCACGACCGAGTATCTTCCTTACTGTTGGTGCTGCGCTGCTCCTTCGATGTTATATTTTATCAAAATAAGTAGCCCAGACAATGTTCCCAGTCCGATTTTCCCAGTGGTCCTCAGAAAACGATCTAATTAGAGGCTTCGTCAGGCCCACATCCTCGACCACAGCCTGAGTCAGATTAGCAGTGTCAGCGTGCAGATAGCTTCTTATCCTTCTGCCTATCACATGCCTTCTGTTCGACGGAAGCCACTTCAAACACTAAGCCTAAGTTATTGTTAATGAAGATTACACAAGCTGTTTTCATCCCCACACTGCGAGGCATATTAATTGGCTCTATTTCATCCGAATCTTATTTAGCGGCAACTTTTCGCTAATGCGAGTCACTGTAACTCCTGGGGGAAGTCGGATGAGGCAGTACAAGCTCTGTTAAATGCCAAACAATGGATTTCCCAGTGGCGCTGATACTGAAGACACAAAATGATGCCCTGCCACTGAATACTCATTGCTTTTGCTTTGGTGGATGTGAGAATGATTTGGGCTATGTGTAATCACAGCTTAAAGGAATGATGTATAAGCACTTCATTTTTCACTTTAATCCTTTTTATATTATTATAATGAGAGTAGAAAATAGAAATCCTATGGGCTTACTAGTCTTCAATTCAAATGCGTGGAAAATGTAAACTCAATAAAATATTTACTACCCAAGGCTGTGTGTGATTCTGAAATTTCAGCATGATTGAAAAACACTTTAGTTGCGCGTCATGGTTGGAAAGAAGAGCATTTTCAGAAGCCTCTTTGCTTGAGGAGTTTCTATTGATATTTATCCAGCGATATGATAGTCTGCATTGCACTAAGAACTCGGACACATAAGCCATATGCTTTAATACCCTGTTGTTCTTTATTTTCTAATGAATGTTTTTCATTTCAGGCACTTTTCTCCAGGTGAGGTAGGGGCAACACTAATGACTCACTGCCGCTCAGTAAAAGTGAGGCATTTTATGAAAGGAATTGGGCACCCCCAGGCTATTTAAATATGTACTAGTTTGTGGAAATTTGGTGACACTTCTGTTCACACTTTTAATCCTTCTACCTTTTTTGACTGAAACTGTGCACTTTAAAGCTGTTAAAGCAATTCCACTATCAAACCACGACCCAGTCTCAGATTTCATTTTCTTTTTCACAACTTTAAAGTATTTAAACATGCACCCTACAATCACCTTTAACCCCTCATACTGCAAGCCTTTTTTTGGCACCAAATTTAAACGGTAGTTTCTTTTTATCTGCAATGATAGAGGGTAAGTCCCGGGAAGTGGGATAACAGATTATCTTGTAGGTCTACTTTTCCATTAGCACTTTAATGCTGCTTTGACATCACTGACAGACCTTGGGGCATTTTTAGTCAGGTTGTTGAATTAATTACTCTGCAGTTTTTAGTTCTGCATTTAACTTATCGTTTTCTTTAAACAGACTTTCTTAACAAATGACACAAGCCATAATTAAGGTAAATAATAATTTTATTCAGCCAGAACTAAGAAAGAATTGTGTCCACGTGGGTTTCCTCCGGGTTCTCCGGTTTCCTCCCACAGTCCAAATACATGGATCAAGGTCAATTAAATTCTCCAAATTGCCCCATATAAAGTGTTAGTGTGTGCCCAGCGATAGATTGTAAAAAAAAAAACATAATATAATTAAATAAACTTGAACTTTTGCCATCAATTTCACATTGTTTAAAAAAAAACATAATTTTACATATTCATTGCATTTGCATGCAGCACCATAAAAATGGGCTTTGAATTAAAGCCTGAAATTTCAAACACTTCTCTTAAGATCAAATATAAAATAAAATATCTGAGATATAGTGACTTACTCAATTATTATTTTTTTCCCATGTAATGGTCAACATTACCATGGAAGTGCCCTTTTCTTAACCCTAATTATTTCCTGGATTTAAAGAGGTCATGTGTACGGCTTTATACGTTTTTAAAATAATGTGTTATCTTCTTAGGGAATTATAAGAAGCATGCAAAGCAGATGCTGACGTTCTTTTTTAAATTGCTACTTTATTACAGTGTAAAATGTGACAAGAGATTTACATTACACTTGATATACACCTGGAGTCAGCAACCTATATCCATAGTGTATTTGTTTCTTGTATTATGATTTAATGTTCTGATAACATTTAGCTCTCTGTATTTATATTCCGCATTAATTTTATTTAAAATCTATTTATATTTTTTATTCTGTTTTACAGTTAAATACTAAAGATGGTCTGTTAATCCCAGTGTTCGGTTTCGGTTTCTAATGCAGACACAACATTGTTCGTTACATCTGTATTTGACCTCATGAATTGGAATGCAGCTTTGGTCACATTGAAACTCTGTGTAGCGAACTTGCATCCTTTGCAAAGAAGAAGGTACATTACATTTTAATGGCTGTGTATTCCACGCAACCATTTCAACATTGTTTTTGCCATTTTCTGATTCCTAAATGGGGCTTGGGAGTTGTGAGGCTGCTCAGGTTGTACATCGATCAGGGACTCATTACAGAGATCATGCAGTCTGCTTTAATCACAGCCCTATTAAACTTAAGTAGACCATGCTGCATCAGCTATTATTAAAAACTTTATACAAATATGACAGCAAATAAAAAGGTTTCTGTAAATGTTAAAAGTCATAATTTAGGGTGTGATTCACAGGTTTTAATACTGTACTTACAATGAATCATAAGTTTAGGTTATTTAAAATATAGATTGTGTAAGGATTAAGCACTTTTTATATATTTTAATTGACTTGTTAAATCCAGCATATAATTTCAGCTTCAGTTTTAATGTGAATTCACTTAAACTAATTTGTGTTGTTTAGTTTGTTGTAAGCTGAGATTTATTATACAGAGCTATTAGGAATCCCTAAGTAACAATTTTTTTAACCATGATTTTTGTTCATGTTCCTTCTTTGTGGCTTTAATCTTCCTGCAAAATAAAACAAGCTTTTGTTGTTTTTAAATGGAACTCACGTTTATGTTCATTTGCATATAAAACAGGAAAGTTATATCTGACCACAACTGATCACTTGTGGCTCATTTCTACTGCAGGTTATAAGTGCATTTAATTCCATCCACATGTGATCCATTCTGTAAAGTCACATCAAAATATCCGGGTTGAAAACAGGTCCTAGAGGAGAACGGGCTTTTTGCATCGCCTGGATCTAGTCGTGAGATTTTTTAATAGAAAACAAACTAATGTCATGCTCCAAGAGTTTTCTGATGTCTCAAACAGATTTAGCATATTCCAGCCTTTCATGCTTTCCTTTTGCTCCCACCTGTGTTCACATTTAAAGATTTAGTTTCCTTTAATTTTAGTTGTTTAAAGAGTCAGTTTTATTTAAAATGGAAACTTTAATGTCTGGACAGCTTTCCAGTTTCCTCCTACAGTCCAAAAATAGGAATTCCAACTGCTTTATTTATATATATATATATATAGTCTATGTCTGTTAGTGAGTGTACCCAACAATGAATTGGCACCATGTCCTGGGTGAATCTGTCCAGCGCCCAAAACGTTCTCCCCTGGATGGGCATGGGGAAACCCTCTCCTGACCCTAGTATAGTATTAAACGAAAGATAAAATGAAAGGGATACATGACCTTCTTGCAGTGAGGCTGCACCTTGTGTGAAACGTCACATGCAGCGTGTTGTAGTGCAGTACATCTTTTATGTGTCAATTTATGTGTCAATCCATATTGTGCTGTTTAACTTCTCACATGATCATTAAATCAGTCAGGCTGGAGTCTGATGGAGGAACTAAATCCGAGGTACAACACGTGTTGTGACTGTATCAGATTAGAAACTCGTTCTCTCAGTATTTCCTTAATCCTGTGTGACCATTGTGGTGTGAACATAACAGTGGACACCAGGCACATGTTCTTCATGCACATGTTGTCTGACCAAAGGCTATTAAGGCTGCTTTTAATAGCAGCGAGTAGAAATCAGTGACTGGGAAATGTGAAGACAATGCTTGGCTCTTTTGTAATGGCGTAACACCTGACACTGCTGCTCCTGTAACAAACCCACACCACACAGAGATCAGGCTACATCTTACAAATTATAGTTTACCATAAATTAGATTGCTGTATTTTTTATTATATGATCATTTGTTTGATACACGATTGAATACCCGGATCCGATTTAAAATGTTAAATTTAGAAAAGAAACCTATTTAAGAATTGTACTGCTGTCTAGACAACACTGTATGTTTACATTTTTATATCAGAGTATTCTTCTTCTTTGCTATTTTCTTTCAAAACTGTATACAATAGAGCCACATAAATCAGTCTCTAAAAACAGGCCACATATACGGCTTAGGAAGGATTCAGTTATATTTATTCTTGTTCTATTTTTAATTTAGCCACGTGAGAGTTGCTAAGTACATAGATGGAAGAACAGCTCCTACTCAAGTCCTAACCTCTACCTGAGTAACAGACAGACGGTTTTCCTTAATCATAAAGGCAGCGGTCTGAAAGCTTTTTGCAAAAAAAAAAAAGTCTCATAGTAAAGTTTTTAAATTTAATGTACAGCTTGGCCATTGTTGATTTATTTATGGCATTTGTGATTCTCATTTTTCGCCCTGATCTATTGCTCGCAGTGAATAAGAAATGTAATGCTAGTTAATGGGTAATTAAGTCAAAACAACTTTAAAGTAATACTATTAAAAAAAAAGTCATGTGGGTGAATGATTTTAAACCATCAATGTGTCTGTCTTCTTGTACTTGGGAGAATCAGTGTAAGATCCAAGGTGAGCCTTGCTAACACGAAGCATGAGACCTTCCATTGCATTATTTTTACATGTTTATAAAAGGGGTAGTTCCAGTCCTGAAATCTGATTTGCTGAGCTGTTTGTCCAGCTGTAACATTATTGACAATAACACACACCTCTGATTGCGTGATATACAATATAGCCTTTTAAATCATAAAGTAAAGATATAAACATTGAGCCGATTCCCGATGAGCACTAAGCCATTGTGATGTTAATATTCTATCCTAATTGATTGTTTATTTTGTGATCGAATGAGTCAAAAGGGAAGTTTATTGACAGAATAGTTTTCAGTTGGATCTGTCACTGCAGCATGGTAGTGTTAACACTTTTAAGTCTACCCACGCCAAGCGCAAACTTAAATATAGACCACAGAAGATTGTTAGCTATTGAATTTTACTAACAAATGGTAAATTAGTAAGTGGTAAATGTTGACATCACAACTTTTTAAAGCATTGACTTATTTCCCCACAACTCTTACCGTCTATGCTCCTCTCTCTGTTTAATTCATCTGTTCCTCAAAGTCTTTACAAATACTTTTCTCAGTATCAGTAAGTTTCTATTTAAGCTGTATGTGTTTCATGGAAACATCTAAAGCAAAAATAATTGCATTCAAATAGGAACATTACATTTCCGTGAAGGCAGAACATCAAACCAATTTAAGTTCAGATCTGTATTCATGATTAACATGATTCAAAGATAAAGATTTAAAGTTTAAAAATGTTTTCTAATTAAAGTGTCATTGAGTAAGTGTGTAAATATACACTCACTGGTCACATACATTTATAGTTTGTGAATACATTAGTATTTTCTACATTTGTACATGATGTTAAAAACTTCAACAAAAAAAACAAACAAACGTCAAACAAATCAAATGGGAATCTTAGACTTGGTCATTCATTTATTTAAGAAAAGATATTGTTATAAATTAGATTTTGTCTCTGATTCAATCACACACACATATCACACCACCACCCCGTCAGTGTCAACACAGTGCTGAGAATTACCCACCACCCAAATAGACCCTTCTCTGTGCTTGTCCTGATTTCTAGAGAACAGAGTAAAGAGGACCGATTATGTAGTAAATCAACGCATTACTGTCTATAATTGTGGAACTACAATGTGACTTTGGTCACTGAAACTGATAAAATGGACAAAGCATAAAATATTAAAACATTTTAGTTTGTGCACTATTATTTTTCACAAAAATTTTAAAATGCACCAAGGGTTTAGTTCAGAAATGTATTTATTTAAGTCAGTTTTGAAAATAATCCATACTGTCATAACACAAAATACTCAACGGTCACTATTGTTGCCAGGCTACTTGAGGGCCAAGCGATGAGTCATGGATAATTCAAAGGAGTCTTTCTTTTAGAATTGTCCATGGCAGTCCAGTTCATCAACATAAAGATGTCGACACTCTGTTAGAGAGAAAAATCTCAAATTCTTGACTGAACAATATTCAGCATTAAAACTGTTCATAACAGTTTTACAAAATGTGCAGTTTGTGCCACCTAATTAAAAGTTGGAACAGACTCTTACCAACAGAAATGATGGATTCAGTATCATAACTAGTTTAGTAAGCTAAACGAGGAAATGAAAACATGATGTGCAATAAACATCCTAACCTAAAAACCAAGTTTCTGTTTTTCAAACAGCTTACTGGAATAAAAACAGTTGGCCATTGATGTGCTGATTATTGTGCAATGGTAGGAAGATATCGTAGCTGTACTTTAAGACTTAAACCACTTGTTTAATAATGGTTGTTAAATTCCACACGGCTGGTATTTATTCATAAATAAAGATATATTATAAAGTACGTTCTTTTAAAGCAGCGAGCCGAAGTGACAGTGGCAAGGAAAAGCTGCCTGGTATTTGTTTTGTTTTGAAAATAAAAACCAACGATTGTGAGGACCAACGATCAAAGGGGGGACTCCTCCTCCCGTCATGGAGTGTTAGATTATCAATAGATAAACTGAGTCAGTTCAGTCATCCAAATTATGTCTGAAATCCTGCTGAGTCTCTGTGAGAATATAAGTGTGCACTGTTTTTTAACATCCTGGCAGAACTGCAAGAATAGTTCATTAGAAATCAGGTTCTGTCCACCTGAACCAAGTGTGTTCCTATATCTGTCCTTATATTTAGTTAGTACAATAATTTTCACATTCAGGCTTTAAATACATCAAAGATATTAAGAAATAAATACCGTTTAATAAATACAAAGAAATAATGTTTCTTGTGAGTTGCTTTGGGGAAAAAAACATCTACTAAATGACTAAATGTCTATTTGTAAATGACCAAAAATCTCTTTGACTTCTGCTTAATCCAATACTAGGGACACAGGTCGCAGGGGGGTTTAATTTGCCAATCCAGGGTAGTGCATTTTTGGCGCTGGACACCAAGGACAGGGTGCCAATCTATCACTGAAAACACACACACACACATATAGGAGCAATTTAAATAGGTGCAATTTAAAGCAGCCAATTTACCTTGAGTCCATGTTTTGATCTGTACAAATCTTTTAATCTGGAAAAATCCCCCGCAGATTGGGAATTGAACTTATACTCGCAGCTCTATAGACGTACGGGCCAACCACTAAGCCATTGTGGCTCTCCATACGAAAAAAAAAACAGAAAAAAAAAAAACTGTATGACATCATGAGCTATAGCTAAATAAAACATACCATATACCATGCTAATGTTATAAATAAACTCGAGAGCTGTGTATTTGTTGTGACTATCCTATAACTTGGTGATTGCCATGTTTATGCTTTTCTCTGTAGATTCTCTGTGTCGAAACCAGACCATGTCTGAAGCCTGTAACTGTATTACGCACTTACTTTGTCAGGAGAGAGAGTGGAAGCATAAGACAGACAGAAATAGAGAGCCAGCTTTCATTTTTCCCAGCTCAGCATCATCGAGCAGGAGGCAGTCCCTCACTACAGATATGGGCTATCTTGTCTCCGCCTGCTCATGAATGATTAATCCGATCGTCTGTGCTGATTGGAGTCAGCTGGAGGAAATGGTTTGTGGGAGGGCTGGAGAGGTAAGTACATGCCCAGACAAGCAGTGGCCGAGGGAACATGTTTTGTGAGCCTGCTAGGGGAAGGTGAATATAGGGCAGGCGGCAGCAGTAATTGGATAGTGTATTTCAGTAAGATGTTGTATTGTTAAAACCGGTCTGCGCTACAGATCTGCCACTTCTGCCATCAACTGTGCCTCATCCCCCACTGGATTTACACAGGGGACATGTAACCTTTTCAGCAAGTCTTTGTCTGAGTGCATGTGTGCTTGAAAGAAAAGAAGAGGGAGGTAACAGCCTCCCTTCTCTCGCATCTGCCGATGCATTCTTGTTGGAAAATGAAGCTTCAGGTAAAAGAGATTTTTATTTCTGTCCGTTTGGCTGTGCTTTGTGTAAGTTTTCACCGAGGGCCATTTATTTGAACCTGTATTAAGGATGTAGTCAGGCTTAAGTGCTGGAGAAAACCATCTCCTAGTTATGATGAGGCCTGTTGTAGAAGTAGGTGCTCTGTGCAGTAGAGCTCATTGAAAGTGTGTCCTTGTTTATCTATTGTTTTCTCTTTAGTATGTACTGACATTTCTTTGTTATTTAATATGTGGTGCTGCTGTAACAAAGTGATGTGCTGTTTACAACACACATGCACAATCTTTACTTTTCTTCAAGTAGAAAGATGCTTAGCAATGATTGGCTGACATGAGAATCATAACTACTTTACATGTAGTTCTGGCTTAGAACTTTGATAATTTTAGTTTTTAGTCTGAAAACGAAAGCTTGTTTACAAGCAGTGTGTAGTGAGCAGTCTTCAGCGTGTGCTGTAGTTGTCTGATTGTTAAGATGTTCGTGACTTGAATATGAAAAGGCTTTATATTTGTGTTTTATGTATTTATAACAAGTCAGCATTGTTGAAGCTGTATGCTGTAGCCTTCTAGAAGTTAGGACAGGACCTTGTGCTCAAAGTACAGAAGAACTACTCTAGGTTTGGGGTTTTGTTTGGCATGCTAGCGTCACAGTACTTCATACCACCTGCTTTTTAAATAAAGAATTACATTTTTTTGTTGTTTTTTGCATGGACAAATCTAAAAGAAAAATTCACTATACTCATTGTTTAAGCCACTTGTCCTAAGTAGTGTTGGGGGAGACATGCTGGGTGTGGAAGGTGTGGAAACATATCAGCCAGGTCAGCAGTCCATCACAGAGCAGACACACAGACAAGCATTCACACACAGAATCAGCTTCTTTCCTTAAATTGCTGTGAATGCATATTTAATAAAGTAGATATTAATAGCTATATAACTTTTACATTGTTAACTGTTGAACTTTCTTATGTTAAATATCAAAGAGCTTGTTCAGCATAGTATGACCATGTACCTAAATTAAAGAAGAAATGTGTTTTTTGGTGGATTTAAAAAAGTTATATAAATAATGAAATATCATTTCATAGGTTTGTAATTGGACTGTTAATGCACTGTATTGAAGAAAACGGCTGTGCTGGAGTATGACTGAGAGTGTTAATGTCTGTTTTAGAATTATGCTGACATGGCACTCTGATGTCACATCTGTCACAGCATGTGACGCATATGGGCTGAACAGCCACCACCATCATACCTGCTTTAGATCTTTGCACGGTTATTTAGTGTGACTACACTCTGCTCACCGAGCACCATTAACTGTCATTATATCTGATGAACACTCTGCCCATTACAGATGAATAATCCACTTTCCATTCCTCGTTAGCCATCAGCTGACTGGTCACATCAGTTCAACAGCAGAGTTTTGTTAAATGTTGCCCTTGAAACAGAGATGCCGAGTCTGTGACAGGCTGATCTGATATTTCCCTGGATCCTTGGCAATTAGCAAATCGCATCACCGATGATGCACCAAATAGAAGGCTTTGTGTGAAAATCCTTTAGCAGAAGCTGGAATGAGGGGGAAGGGATGGCAGAGATTAGTGGTCACATGACCACTGGCAGCTCATACAGCCTGATGGAAAGATGCAGGACGGACCTAATCATCTCTTATCTCACCCTCATCTGAGTGTATGATGCCGTGTGTTGCTCTGCTTTGAGGCCTGGGACACTTTTGCTGAAGACCAGTACATGTTGCCCCACTTGCACCTCATTTGCAGGAGAAACAATGTGCATTAAAGGCTGAAAGTTTTCAAAACATGTCCATAGTGGGGGAAAATTAACCTTCTAATCAAATTAATTTGGTGTGATTACTGTTTGCTTGATGCTTTATTAATTTAATAAAAAGCCATGTAGAAGCTTCATCTAGTTAATTGATTATATAACGAAACATGACCAAAGCAGTGCCCTTGAAAGATTATGGCTTAAATGATGCAGTGCAGCCTCTTCTGTTCTCTATAGTGGCAATGAACTACTTCACAGCCATGAATACAAAGCTCCCTGTGTGAACCCTCTAATTAGGATTCACAGGCCTGAGCTGGTTAGGAGGGAGATTAGAATCAGTGTGCTCTAAATGGAAGAAAGGCTCCACTGATGCTACATGGTTGATTGTTATTAATTGTTATTATTTGATGTCACTTACAGATTTATGAGACATTACTTTTTTCATAGGTATTAAAAGAATGTTTAAGACAGGATTAAGTCTGCCCTCATTACACTACTGGACTGAACACACACAATCTATGGCTCATAGACACTTTTAACTTTTTCATCGCAATCCAACTATTGTTTATGAGTATAATCCAGACTGCACTGTACCCAGATCAAATTTATATCTCTGACTGTGATCCAAATTCTCAACACAGCACAGTGTGAGATTAAAATACTGTTATTAAGATTGTAATACAGACTGTGTAAGATTTTTTTCAGATTAGAAAACTGTATTTGTAAGAATATAATGCTGTTTTCAGATTAGAACACAGGCTGTGTGAGATTAAAATGCTGTTAATAAGATTATAACACAGGCTGTCTGAGATTGAAAGGCCACTATTGGATTAGAACACAGACTATGTGAGATTTTCAATGCCATTATTAAGATTAGAACACAGTCTGTGCGAGATTATAATGCCTTTTTCAGATTAGAACAAAATCTGTGCGAGATTAAAATGCTGTGTCAACTAATACACAGAACACATGAGTCATATTATACTTTACATACTGTGCTGCATTCACAAATTAACTATTTAGTTTATAATCATTTACCGAATACATGCAGCATTGCAATACCCACGGACGTATTTAACACCATTTAACTTAATTTCAGTTTATTCTATCTGATTTTGCAGGCTGCAACCTGTGGGTTTGTGCAGATTTTAGTTTGTTTGTGGGTTAGCCCACAAGTTCAAAATAAAATGCTTTTGTTCTTTTTTTTTTAGGTGGAAGTGAAACTATTTTGTTCTTGTATAGCGGAAATGTGAGATTTACACATAATTGGTCACGAAAAATACCTTTTCAACAGCAGGTGTGAGCGCACATATTTAAAGCTATCTGTTTATCTTATAAATAAAATGACCTATAAAGGTGTGAACAGGGCTTAAGCACACCTGATATTAGCATGATGTGCTGTTTAAAGCATGTATATAGTACCTGCCTATAGTACCTTTGTCCTGAGGCCCTGAGGCTTTTTCAGGGTGTTTATTGCTTGTTATGTCTGTGTGTACTTTCAAAGCTGTATTCTGCTTGGAAATGGAACAATGTACTGTTCTGTTCAAGGTTTGCTGTGTACCCTGTGGACCTAACCAAAAAAAAATGAGAACAAGTGTTTTTTTTTTTTTTTTTGCATATTTGTAAATTATTCCAACCCTGTAAACAATTCTTACTTTAAAATAGAATTTTTTTTATTTCTACCCATTCCAAATTACTTTTTAAATTTAAAGGTTTAACTTTATTTATATTTCATTGACATTTTCTATTTTTAAATTGTATTTATTTGTATTATTTCCCCATTAGCTATATTGTATATTTAAACTTATTTAGTACTTTACTAATAATCTCTGTGTCCACAGATTGTTATTTAAGCATTTCAATGCAAAGCTCTTACTTTGCATGTGACTAATACAATTAGATTAGATTTCTTTAAACAATAATTCTGATTTCTTCCTTTCCCCTCACATAATTATGGTGTTATACTCGAACAGTTAATGTATGTTTCTTTATTTTTTTTTTCAAGCTATATGTTTGTCATGTTTGGTCACTATGCTCCCGTTGCTCTCTGAGGTTTGTAAATACTAGCTGCTAGCTGCTTTATTTCACTAACTGGTTTTGCAGGATGTACCAGCGGTCAGTGAAAAACAAATGCTTACCTTATTTCTGTAGTTGTGCCAGACCAGAAACACAGCTCAAACTCCAGCTTGTATTTTTCTCTACTATACTTAATACTATACTATTTAAAATCTCTGACAAAGACATTTATTAAACAGTCTGTAAATGGATATCGATTTCATGTTCAGTCATTCCATTAAGTCTTTATCTTTTCACTGAACAGGAAGACAACAAAATGCAATGCATAGAAAATGTAGTCTCAAAAAAACTGAAATATTCCATTGATGGTATTCTCTATAGCTTACGCTCTCATCTCTTGTATTACCTAGGTTTGATCCTTAGGGGCTGATTACGGTTTGAAAGTGACTCTACAGGACAGCGAGTGCATGACCGCAGTGACATTCGGCTGATGGGAGAGTGCCGTTCTCTGCTTTTCACAGGCACAGTACTCCAGTTTGGGTGTGGAGGATCTAGACTAAAGTAAAGACAGTCAGCTTTCACGTTAAAATTAGATTTATTTCTTTATCTCACGAGAGAGAGAGAGCGTCCTGGTGTGCTTAGCATGCTTGGGGTTAGTGTTAAGAGACTAAATCCTATCTGTTAGATACCAAGAAGAGGAATCGTCTTACATCTTCAAATCACAGCTGTGTTAGAGACATTACATGGGCTTTAGCTCTGCTTCTAAAATTCAGAGGAAACCTGATATTTGTGTTGGATAGGAAAAGACAAAGAGACAGGGTTCCTGTAAGATATGTGTATCTAAATAGCCATCTTTATCTTCTAATGATCATGACATCTGCACCCCCCCCACACACACAGTAAACAATGACATACTTATTTCATAAACCCTGCATTCCTTTTTATCAATTTTTTATAGATATAATTCCACAATCTTTATCCGGGCCCTAGTTTTCTTTCTTTATTACCAAAAATATCGTTATGCATGTTTCATGGTATTTTTCTTCACAAAAGTTTTATTCAAATATAAAAACTTAAATAAACTGCTATAATGATTTAGGTTTGTCTCGAAAATATATTTATGTTTCATTTTAGTCTCTCACTTATGGTATTATAAAAACTGTTCTGAGGATTGATTGAACCAATTTCTGGATTCTACTCACAGCTGTTTCAAAGCAAATTGAAATACCTCCTCAGTGCTAACTGCCAGCTTGAAACCATTCTGTAAAGTAAGTACAGTGATGTGTGTTAAAGACTCCTGCTGGTGACTGTAATGGCAGTGCTGAGATTTGATGTCGGTTTTGTGTGGCAGGAATACTAAATGGCCTGTATTTGTGATTGTTAGTGTTCATAACTTATTGCTGTGCATAAATATTGTTAAGTCTCACTATATCGTTTAGTCTAGTTCAGCTGAAATGTATTTACTTTGATCAGTTGGTTAGAATTGCTATTGATGTGAGCATGCTCAGTCCACAGAACAGCAGTAGATCAGAACAAGCACATTCAGTTTTTAAAACGATGATCGTACTGAACATGCCAGAACATGCAAACACTACAGAGGTGCACCTTCACAAGGACCAGTTTGTGGATATTTTAATAAATCAGCTATTGGATGTTTTAAATATTCATGTTTGATTATCTGGATCTTACCTCAGTTGATCTCAGACCATGTCAAACACAGCTTGAACATGGCTTGATCTGCCACAGTTTACTAGTCGTGATGTTTTCAATAGCTGTTATTTCTTTAATGTGAAAAAAAAAACAGAAAATAATCAAAACACCCAGGTACATGCTGTGAAGCCGTCATTATAACTAATCATCTGAAAGAAAAGCATCCAGTAGATTCCAATTACTTCAGACAGGTCATTTAGTCATACAGATTACAACAGTGATAGAAGATATTAAATTTAATAAACTTTGTGCCCTTTTGCTTTTAATGTTAAAATCTTTAAGAGATTTTTATCATAAGAATCTAAAAACAAAAAAAAAATTCCTGATATGTCTAATTTTCAATATATATACACATTCTTTTTGAGCATATTATATGATTTTACTATTATTTATATGCAGATAATGTTATTTCTCTTTTTGGAAGCTTATGAAACATCTATGAGTTCTATGAGCCTTTGATTGACACATCCCAGATTAAGCACAATTTTTATGCATGTGCTTCTGTTATCTGGAGTAAGACTGCAATTAAATGTTTAGAGAACACAGCAGGGTCATCAGAATGTCATTTAATTTGCTGATATGGAAGGACTTCCCTTATATTTTCCTCTTAAGTGTTCACCCCTCCTCCAAAATAACCACCCCAAATCTAAACAACTATGCTAAATATGTCTCCATCACATCCAGTGGAGAATGTTTCGGTTGCGGAGCAGATACATCCAGGATAGGGCTTTATTCTATCGCTGGGTACATACTCTCTTAAACAGGCACACACAATATATAGGGGGAATTTGAAGCAGCCAGTTTACCCTGGATCCATGTTTTTGGACTTTGGGAAGAAACCAGGAAACCTGGAGGAACACAGGGAGAACATGGAAACTCCACCCAGATCGGGATTTGAACCTGCATCCCCAATGCTGAGATGCGAATGTGCTAACCATTAAGCCACTGTGCTGCCCCAAGAAAAGACTATTTCTAATTATTATGAGTCTAATTATTATGAATCTAAATATTCGTACAGTATATAACTCTTACAGACTTTTAAACACTTAATGCAGTAATGATGCCAACCTGATGAATAGATTCCTTAATCTTTTTGTCATGAGAATTACTCTTGAGCTGTGACGTTAATAATGACTCAAACTTAAACGCTGTGTCTGATGTGTTGTGCATATTTTAAACCAAGCTTGCACCAGGAAATTAGATTAGACTGTAAAAGCACCTAAGCAACATTTTCTTCCTTGTTTAAAAGCAAAGTCATTTGCTAATACAGTCTTTTGTTCTTTAGAGACGAGTGTGCTTCGCATGACTTTAGCTGATTTACCTTTTTAGCTAAATTTAAATTATTTCAGTGTGCTTAGCACACATTGATATCAATTTTATACATATTTCTAGGGTTAAAAATAAATGTTTTTATTAACATCATTATTAACAACAACAGAGGGCTATGAGCCATGTCCCTCCGACTCCTCTAAACCACATGCTGTCAGTGAATTTGATTCGTTGGAAGCATTTGTTACTTGTTCCCTGGCCTTTTAAAGCACCCTTTGCTACAGCAATTTTGTTTGAAATAACAGTCCATTGCTGCTATTGCTGTCGTTCTGTCAGTGCAATAGCGATGAAACTGAACCGTGATTACTCCAAGACTTTTCTACCGGTCTGGCATAAAACATTTTTCGTCTCCTTTGCAACTTGTCTCCACTTTTAATAAACTATTAAATAAAGCAGTGCATTGTATGGTGTGCAAAGAAAGAGGTTTATGAGACATGTAGGCCATAAGTAGCAGAAACATGCCTCATGTAAGCTTTAGGATTATTTTCTTGTCAACAAGAAATTTAAGAGTAAAGAGATAATCTTTCATTGGGAAGTTTACTATCAGTTTTTGCTTTTTAATGACATTGCAGATATGTCCTCTTTGAAAATATGAAGTAAACACTTGTGTTTAGCCTGTTTAGCTAGCTAAAGAATCATCCTTTTCCAATACTGCACCATCACCAGCTTTATTTGAACAAAGCAAATACTCAAAAACTTACAACAGGCTGAAGAAGCTATAGATTTTAAAGAAGTTTAGAAAAGATTCTGCCCTTTAACCTCTTTTCTTGCCTGTAAACCAACAACTATACTGAACCAAAAAAAAAACAAAACATCTGCATGAGTGTCTGAAAGCCCTCTTCTTCAGACACGATACTGAATCACAAACTATTTTTCGTTATTTTTCTCTGAAATACCTGGAACATAGACTGCAATATTGGTTTATTTTCTGTAGCAGAATGCCGTTGGTCTGGAACAAAGAATGTGACCGTGAGAGCGTGGTCTTAGGGTTAACTTTTTTATTACCGTGTCAACAACCAGGGGAATTTCAGTTCATTTTCATGACTGCCTGACATGTGTATCATACATTTGCTTAAAGGTCTAGTCAATAAAGCCTTGTTTTCATGTCATATATCTGGTATGGTATGTCCAAATTAAGCTATGACTCACAGCCTAATATTTACTTTTTAATTAAATAAGTTTTTCTACCCTTACAAACATCATTATTATGAATTTATTATTCAAATAATGGATGAGTTTTTCTGTAGTAACTTCTTTAAAGTCTTAATATAGTTTGTCATTTCTTCCTGACAGTTCAGTTAAAACATCCTATATGCTAATAATAATAATAATAATAATAATAATAGTAGTAGTAGTTGTGGGTGGCATGATGGCTTAGTGGTTAGCATTTACGCCTCTCAGTGCTGGGGATCTAGATTCGGGTGGGTTTATCTGGGTGGAGTTGCCATGTTTTCCCTGTGTCTGCCGGTTTCCTCCGGGTTCTCCAGTTCCCAAAGTCCAAAAACATGGATTCAAAGTAAATTGGCTCCTCTAAATTGCCCAGTATATGTGTCAGTCTGTTTGAGTGAGTGTGTGCCAAGTGATGGATTGGCACCCTGTTCTGTATCCGCCCAGCACCTAAAACATTCTGCCCTGCATAGGCATGGAGAACCCCCACAACCCATATCCTAGTATAGGATTAAGCGGAAGATAATGAGATGAGATGTGGAGTAGTTATAGTAGTAGTTGTTATTATAATAATAAAAACAGTGGGTTTAAACAGAATGAATATATCTATAATGACCTATTGTTGTTAAGCGTTCTGCATAGTTTTTATCCCTCCATTTTGAAATGGTCCAGGATTTTATTTTTCTCACATTTCTTTTCATGTTGTTTACTTTAACTTTCTATGCCCTGCATATAATTAGTTTGATTAACTCTCAGTTGAGATAAATGCAGAATTGTTTTTTAACCACAGCACTATAACTGTACAAAAAAGTTTCATAATTTGCTTTATAGCCATAGGCTTGCATTTAAAATTCATTTAGATTACTTTCTTTAAAATGGATTAGGTATGGGATTCAGGCATTCTGGATTCAGGCTGTGGTTGGCCTTTTAGTGACACCTGTTACATTACTAAAAGACAGGACTTCACAGATGCTTTTTGATTGAATAGGCACACCAGCCAAATATTTGGTACCAGAGTACACTACATGAAGTTTTGAGTCATTTGTTTCCATATGCTGAACATTTTTGTATGCCCCTGTGCATATACAAAGTGTGCAATATTCAAAATATTTTGTAAAAACCAATCAGTAAAAAATACAAAACATGACACTCAAGATGATGGGTAATGATACTAGAAAGAAATGATACTGCAGATATAAAAATATATGCTCATTATATTGCGCAGTCTCACCTTTGAGTATTTTCATGGGAATAAACTTGCAGGATTGGATTGCTTGCCTAAATGTTGTCATTTGAATAGGACAGCCAGTTAAAGGGAATTTCTGCCTGCTCTTTAAAGTCCATAATCATGAATAAGAGACTTGACTAAACAACCCCAGTGAGACTCTGTACAAAGCTTTTAAGCTCTGACTTAGCAAGCCATGCGGAACATCAGCGCTCATCTTTCATCTGTCTGAGGTGAGTGGCGTACACGCTTTAATTTTGGACAGTAGAAGTGTGTGGCGCTCAGGCCCACTCTTCTGTGCTTCTCTAATCATCTCTTGCCCATTACACTAAAGCACAGCCCAAGCATTTGCTGCCTCATATTGGCTGTGCACTCATAGCAACCTTGAAGCACTACTTGTTATTCTGTCTCTGCCTACCATATTAAGTACTGCTGTGTGGCATGGCAGAAAACACTAAGTGCAGCATCCTTTTAATATTTTACATTGTGAATACACCTGTGGTTTATTAATGCTTTATTGTATGTATTAAAATGGCATTCTATTATATTAATAATGTTTCTTTTTTCTGTTTCAAACATTTTAAACAAACACAGCAATATGAGATTGAAGACTATGTGCTCGGTATAAAGAAACACCAATCCAGATGTGTTTGCTGTGTCATTATTACCAAATTCCTAGAAGAAACAAGTAAGGCTGTCCTCAAAGAAGAATTTAAAATTCATTAACTTATTAGTTCCGTAAGGTAAAAAAATGCTTACTTTAATATATTTTTGGGGAATTCAAAAAATATTTTAAAAAGGAGTTACATTCAGCATTTGAAGGAACCTTTACAGATACATCTTTAGGTTAGGCTCTGAGTTAGCTATAATGAAAATCTCGGGTGTAACCGATGTGTTCATGCCACAATCAGGTTATTTATGATAAAACAATAAAATGTGACTCACTTGGTTGAGACAATAAGTCATGTTGAGGTTGATGTATGAGCCCACATTTTGGATGCATTACTTCTCAGAATGATCAGATACATTTTTATTTGTTTTGTTTTGTGTTTGCTGGTTTGTTCATGAAAATTCATTCTTGGTCTTTTTAGATTATGGATCTCAGTTCTACATTGCCTTGCTTCCTGTTTTTAAACAAACTTTATGTAGAAGGCCACATTTTTATTTTCGAGACTTGAGTGCTGGTTATTACTGAAATTTAAAAATGTAATACTAACTGGGAATTGTAGCATGGACCTGAACATCATCTTCATGATTACTGATTAATAATAATACACTAAACAAAATGATGTTACCTTAATATACTTATTGTACACCCCCAATTAGAGTATTAACTTTAGCTTTGTCACCATGCAGTAAATTTGCCAAATTTGAACCTAAACATGTAGTTATGTATCGTATCAATTTATTGGGGGGGGATGTAAACATTAGCCAACCAAATCAAACGGACAGCACTTTCAAAAGCAAATGCAATTGAAACAATAAGATGCTTTTTGAAATATTTTTAAAGTAAATGCCATCAGCCATACCTCTAATTTTAAGGGGCCTACTTTATATTCAGAGAATTGTATGTTGAATGTTTGTGAAGTTAGTGCTTAAATGCTTAGTGGCTTACCATTAATCTTGGTAATTTTTATCCACATATTTAATGTTAACTAACATTTTTGGGGGCTTAACAAGCTGTACATATTATTAAAGCACATGTACTTGTCACAATTATGCTTCCTATAGTATCCATAACTGCTTCGTCACTTGCTTTACTAGTCCAATAGCCATATGGGAACTACCAAACCGAGTCATGACTTCCATACGCACAATTATTTAAGACTTGACTGGCTAACTGGCTAATTTATGCAGTGGTAACAATAACTTTATAAACTGACTTTATATACTATTATATATTATACATTTTGTATACTTATCTCTCACTGCAGGTTTGGAAATCGTCTTAAATGAGTTGGTTTAGTTAATCTGCAGGAATTTTTTCCCCAAAAAATATTGTTGTTTTCTTATTCAAAATTGAATAAAGGATGGCATAATGACTACGACAAGAGAGTCCCAGGAGGAGAGCATCTGTCCTTTTTTGTAAGCCTGCATGTTTTCTCTTTGTCTGTGTGGGTATTCTTTGGGTCCTGCAATTTGCTTCAGTTTTCTTTTTAGTGAGTCAGGCTAATTGGAGATACTAGGTGTGAATGTGTGCTCACATATGTTCATGTCCACCCTGGTGATGGACTAGTGTTTCCTTGCCTCTCGCACAGTGAAAATGCATCACCATCCCCATAAACCTAATTGGGAAGCATCATAGAAAACAAATAACTGAGTGGTGGTGTTGCCACAATGATGTAAGATGTTGTAGTTGCCATAGCTTTACTTTTATAGCTTTTAAAACACAGACAAAGTTGTCCTTATTTTGCCACAGAGTATTGTTTTTGAAGGTCAGCTAATGCAAAATTTGTCAGGGCAGGAGCAGTGTAGCGACATGTGAAACACCATGGATCTGCTCTCCTCCTCTAGCCTCCTCTTATCAACCAACGGTGGAGACTGAAAGCACCCCCTCTGTTTCTGCATTCCAGCTGATAACTTTAATACAAATGCGCACACACACAATCTCATGTGCACACACAGGCCAAAAGAGCATGACTGAGCAAATGAAAGAAAAAGAAGAGATAAGAAAATTCAAAAAGTATTCTCAAAGTATTACAAATATTCACATCAAAAACCATGTGCCAAAGATTTGCAAGGATTCCCTTCTGATGCTTTTGCTAAGACTAAATATTTTAAACTGATGTCATTGCTGCAAGATTTTTTTTCTACCCTGCATCATTCATTTATTCATCTTTGCAGAAGCTGAGTTCAAGCTGTATTGCAGTAGTGCTTCAACATTCAATTTAAGAAGTACAGTTTCAGGTCTTTATTTAAACCGTTACATTGATTAAAGTTTTTTTTTTTTGTTGACCACAGAATCTATATATACATTACACAAAATAAGGCCACCGTGTATATTTAACTTTGATATAGGGTTGCTGCTGTTGGTCAGGTCTGGGTTCAGCAATGTTATGGACCCAAAGGTCACCTGACGACCTGAATATACTGAACCATCAGGTTTTTACATCAATGGAGTTTGTCTTGCCTGATGTCTTGGGCATATTTCAATTAGACTGTGTCAGGATTCATCAAGCTCAAATTGTAAAAGAGTGAATTAGTGAGCATGAGACATTTTTGCGCATGAATGTGCCACCAGTCCAGACCTGAACCCCAATGAGAATCTTGGGGATGTGCTTGAGAAGACTTTATGCAGTTGTCCAAATTTCCCATCATCAATACAAAATCCCAGGGGATAATTAATGCAACTCCAAACAGAAATATATGTATAATGTACACTGGAACTACAGACAAGAGAAAACTATGCCACAATGCATCTGTGCCATAATTAAAGCTAAAGGCACTCCCAAAAAAATATTAGGTTTGCTTCTTTTTACCTTATGGGTAACTACCAACCAACACATTTTTTAGAGAATGTCTTTAAATGATTACTCTGCCATATCTCTATTACACATGCACATTTTGTTACATAGTGGTGTCCATACTTTAAGGTGAAATGAGTCATTTAGTTATTTAACAGGGCAAACATGTATGGCAGGTGGCACAGTGACTTAGTGGTTAGCATGTCCACCTCATCGCTGGGGATCCAGGTTCAAATCCCGATCGGGGTGGAGTCCACAATTTCTTCCCAAGTCAACATGGGTTTCTCTGGGTTCTTCGATTTTCAACCCAAGGTAAATTGGCTTCTCTAAAATGCCTTTCTATTCTGTGTATGAGTGATGGATTGGCGCCCTGTCCTTGGTGTATCTGTCGAGCATCTAAAACGTTCTCCTCTGGATCGACATGAGAACCCCATGAGGATAATGAGACATACTTATGGCTTTTCTCTACATGTACAGTCATATGCACAGTTATGTTGTTAATTTTATTAATAGAGAATTAGAAAACTCTGGGCGGCACGGTGGCTTAGTGGTTAGCACGTTCGCCTCTCAGTGCTAGGGATTCCCGGTTCGAATCCCCATCTGGGTGGAGTTTCCATGTTCTTCCCGTGTCTGTGTGGGTTTCCTCCGGGTTCTCCGGTTTCCTCCCACAGTCCAAAAACATGGATCAAGTTAATTGAATTCTCAAAATTGCCCCATATAGAGTGTGTCTGTGTGAGTGAGTGTGTGCCCAGCGATGGATTGGCGCCCTGTCCTGGGTCTATCTGCCCAGCGCCCGAGACGTTCTCCCCTGGATAGGCATGGGGAACCCCACCGCGACCCTTTCAGTCATTCATTCATTATCTCCCGCTTATCCTCTATTAGGGTCGCGGTGGGGTACCCCATGCCCATCCAGGGGATAACGTCTCGGGCGCTGGGCAGATAGACCCAGGACAGGGAATCCCTAGCGCTGAGAGGCGAATGTGCTAACCACTAAGCCACCGTGCCGCCCCACCGCGACCCTAATAGAGGAAAAAGCGGGAGATAATGAATGAATGAATAGAAAACTCTGTAAGCTCTCTTATGTATTCTTTCAGGTAGCCCATGATAAAAATGTGTGGAACACTTTGACAAATTATTCTGCTGTAGTACCCATCCTTTATTTTTAATTTTTTTAAATTTAATTTCAAGACATTTGTTTCCAGGATTTGCTGGTATTTTTTGGAATCCCTCCTTCCATCCCCTACAGCAATTAACACTGGTGACAATAAAGCCCCAAGATATGAATTGCCCCTTAGCATGTTTTACAGTTGACAAGTTTTTCTTTTAAAGAAATGCAATCTCTTTTATTATTAAATGCACGGTTTGCTGATTGTAATTATATAATTCTATTCTACTTCATTCACCAAATCGCTTTTTTATAATCGTTCATCGTTTCGAAACTCATGGGACTTTTCTGGATGTTTTGTAACATGTCTGAAACCTTATGATGTGCTTGTGGGTAAACTTTTCTTCTTCATTAAAAACAAAAGATAAAAGGACACTGCAGTATGGAATGGTGCTCCACCAGTTTTGAGTTTGCTAAAGCGTTCTGCAGGTTCCTGCCATTCAAAAGGGGGTTTTGAATCATCACAGCAGTTCTGTTAAGAATTCCTCAATAACTTTGAGTTAAATTATCTAAATTATTAGATAATATCATCTGATCTGCAAGTGTCTGTGACCTTGTAAAACAATAGCTTTGTAATACTTAGGGTGATTAAATGTTTACAGCAGCCAGTTTTGTTTATTATTAAAGACATGTCTGATCAGTAACCAGGAGTGTGAAATTGTATATTTTCCTAAAAGAAATATTCGATTAGTCTGTCTGTTTTACAGGCTGTATATTATTCACACAATAACACATGAGAGAAATGACCAGACATGTTTGAAGGCATGAGATCTTTTATTTCCGAATGAATGTCCGCAAGAACTTAGCATCCAAGTTGTGTTGTTAAAAACAGTCAGGAAAAATGCAGGTTGAGGAATAGTTCTTTTAATCACTGTTGTATAACTTATCTCCTCATGACATAATGCTATATGTCAGTGAGTTTTAGTCCACTAACAGTCATGCAGTTCAACCCAATCTCATTCCTGATTTTGTTTTTTGGAAAGTCAGTTTTATCTTCACAGCATTTTAAATAGTAGATATAGTTACAAAACTATTTTACAAAATTCCATGACGAAACCTCATACAAACAAGCCAAAAATAACAGTGGATATGAAGTACTCCCTACCACATTGAACAAACATTGAGAGGAACCAGGATAAAACAAATACCTCGTCAGGGTGACTGCAAACATCAAATAGTTTTTGTGTAAATCAAAATATAACCAAAAATTCTTTTGTAATTAACTAATTAATTAACAATTAACTTTAAATGGGCTATTAATATAGAGGTTGTGGATTCAAATCCCAGATCCACTGGGTCCTTGAGCAAGACCTTAACCCTCATTGCGTTATCATGACCACCCCTGTGTTCTGACCTCAACCATTCAGTTAGGGCAAGTGTAGATCGCTTTGGTTTAAGGCATCTGCTAAAATTACCTAATAGATAAATAAATATGTGTGTAAAGACAAAACATACATATACACACACACTCACTGAAATTAATAGAGACTTGAACCAGTTCAAACTTAGTATTCAAACATCAACACGACTAAATCTATGTATTTTAGGATTTGCATTGAGAAAGTTCTGGTAAATAGGCTTTCTCTCTTCACTTAATGCAAAAATCAGGTTACAGAAATGAGGTTAGAGTGTGTCACAGGGGTGTAACACAGACAGTGTGTGTGTGTGTGTGTGTGTGTGTGTGTTAACACAGGGTTTCACGGTCTAGTCTGAATTAAATTCTCCTTCATACTGAAGAGAATCCAGCAGGGATTTAACACCCAGTTTTCAATCATTGGCATTGCCATGGTAACATCTGAGGACAGGAGCTATGAGTTAGAGGATGAAGTAATTAACAGTAAAGAACACATCCTTCTGTGGCTACTCTTTCTCTTACTTAATTGCCTGCAGCACTCTTAACTAACTACTGCACTTCTCATACAGGGTATATAGAAAAAGCTACTCAGTCTGTCAATGACTAAAGAATTTTCTAAACTGTCTGAAACCTGGATGGCCAGTGTGATCCATTTAGCCTGGTATGTATAAAATTAGATTTTCTGTTTGGCCAGCCTGTGCAGTGTGTTATATGTAAATCACCATCTCCACACTGACCCCATGCAATATGATAATTGCAAAACACTGTAATAATAACATTCCATTTAATTGCGTACTCAATGCGGCCGAATCAAACATTTAGATTTCTAATTACACTGTGCTGCAAATGGACACTTAAAAATCAGAGAACGTACAGACCTACAAACAGGTGTGATTGTGGTTGTAAGGGTACATATGCTGCATCAGTCAAAAGTATGTACACACCTTATTTTTGCTACCCTTATTGTTCATTGTATCAGTTCCACTTACTATAAAGACTATTACTATATAAAGACTGCTACTATAAACATACGTTTTTGGACTACATTTCATATTCACTGTATAGACACAAGTGTTGGAAACCACACATTAATCATTGAATTTTTTTTAAAAAAGGAACAAGCAGCTCCATTCTGAACAGTTCTTCAAAGAGTAAAAGGTGTCATAGCTACAGAAAGACTGCAATGTTATATGAAAGATCCTGTATATTTTTACATTCAGTCATTCATCAGACCAAATAGACGTCCATGAATCCCAAATGATGGCTGGGGTCAGAACACAGGGTTAATGAAGCACTCCAGGGGCAATGAGGATTAGGGGTCTTGCTCAAGGACCCACATTGGTAACGTCAGTGGATCTGGGATTTGATTTATAGCCCAATAGATTAATAGCCCAACACCTTAATTTAATGTTTTCCATGTACAAATTGGTGATACCAACAGCAGTCTAGATTCTGACTGATTTTGTTCTCTAAAACCATTTCAGCTAGAAATTCTGAGGTCTCAGGACTTTAATAGTACAGTACAGTATGTGTTTAGCAGCTATTAAGACAACCGATTTTTAAACGCTCTCCATAATGAAAGTAATTCAATAAACCTGAATGGGTTACACTTTAACAGCCATTTTGTATTTTCTTGCACCCCATGTGCTTTTAATAACACGAGATTATCATTTGCTGTTCTCCTAACACATAAGGCAACACTAAACAACGATTACCTCAGGGTTTGTTCTTTTATTTTTTTCCCTTATGCTATATAATTGTACTAATTAATGATTTGTATATATTTCGTTTTGTTACCCTGACAGTAAATGCATTATAGGATCTAATTCAAACAAAACTGATTGTGGGTGTACAGGACAACCTGTTTCTGTGCCTGGCTTTAATCCCAAAGACATCATCCTAAGCAGAGCGAGATGCAGCTTCATGCTGCGGGGCATTTTATTTGCTGATAAAGAGGCTGCCATTCCTCAGAATATATAGTCATGGTTAAAAGTTTTTCAAAAAAACTGTGAGAACTTGTGATATTTTCCCCACGATGTTTGCTGCTTTAAATTTAATAGATTTTTTGTCTTGTTTCTGTGGTTTCCTGAGTTATTGCCAATACATACTTATTATTGACTAATACATATATTTGCACAAATATTCAATATTTAGTGTTGCCTCATATCCAGATCCTCTCTGATGGCTTATTCGTGCCTAATCAGTTCTTGGAGTTTATCACAATTTCTGTTTGAAATTTTGATTTAAAATTGAGATTCAGTTGAGTTTCTTAGACATGAATCCAAAATCTCAGATTTTTATTAATGAAGCCTTATAAAAATCACCTTTGCCTTCTGATATGGCACATCATGCAGGAAAAAGTATTGTTCATCACCAAATTACTCCTGTATTGTTGAAAGAAGTTAGTTGTAAAGGATGTTTTAATGCCATTCTTTATTTATGTAAGTTATATCAGGGAGAATTGGGAGTGAGCAACTCCACATGCTTGGTTTCAAAATGCTTTACTATTAGCTTGACGCAGGACTCATGTAGCTATACGCTTGACATATGGTAGCGTAAATTTATTTTCTGGAGAATCATTTTTCCAGATCTCTGCCCTTCATATACATCCAACAAAACTGTCCAGTCTTAGTTAACACTTTATCTCATACTTAATGAGACGATAACTGAAATAATGTGAGCAGGTTATTTTTGGGGTTGGGGCTATAATGCAATTTAAAGACAAGAAATGATTTCATTTGCAAAATTAAAATGATCACTGTATATAACATCTCATCTTATTATCTTCTGCTTAATCCTCTACTTTGGTCACGAGGGGTTCCCCATGCCCATCCTTGGGAAAATGTTTCGGGCTAACTGCTAACACGATTGTGCAGCCCCTTTTTATAACAATGTCAAATTGCTACTATAAAAACTGAGGCAGCAAGCTTTCTTTGTGAAAATTCTTTTTTTTTTTTCTTTTTTTTTTTGACCTCAACTAGGCCTAAAATGTTAAATTGTCATTTGAGGCTATCAATCAAAGTTAAAACTTGAGTGCAAAAAGCTCTAGCAGGACAGTGAACTAAAGCATGCATCCAGTTATGATAAAATGGCTAAAGGACAAAAATGTGTATTGATTTGAAAAGTTGCCTTTTGTGAAAAAAGGTTTAAATATATGGTGTGTAGAGCAGACATAAGGCAACTAAAGAGTTGAATTGTACGTCTGAGTAATAATCACGATTATATGAATATTATGCATTAACTAACTAAAAAAGACAATGCACAGTTGTTTTGGTTTGTTATTTATTGTATTTATAAACGCAGAATAAAATTTTGTTATGGAAAAAAGACAGCACCGGATCTTTGCTAAATGTTATTATAAAATACTGAAATGCTTGTATGAAAATCTGTGTCCTTTAAAGTAACCTTTTTAATTGTAATCAATTGCAAAAACAATCAATTATCATTAGTGTAGTTTAGAGTTTCACATCTTTAGCCGAGTCATTGAACTGTTAGCCTGAAGTGTAATGCTCCAAGTCCTGAATTACTAAAGTTCTATTTACTGTGTTATTATAAAATGTCTGCCCCAAAAAGCTTGAAATTCTTTTTTATCACTGAAAATTTAACTGATTATAAATCATCATCTTGGTGTTGAAGATAAGCATAAGGCATAGGGTTGCATAAGATATTTATCAAACTGAGAATGGATATTCTGCTTTAATGGCTCCATTCCATCCTAAGAATTCAGTTTAAGCAGCTGAATGTGATTTGAGACCAAGCCACAGACATTCAGCTGTTCATTTGCTACCTAATGCATTTCACAAATCCGTTGTGTAAATCCTTCTTCACAGTCTGTTCTCATACACATTTCTTTTCTGTTAAAATACTTAAGTTAAATCTGATTACTACATTTAATGATTACCAAAGAAAAACTATTTGTTCGTTCCTTTAAGCAAACTCCTGCTGCTAATGAATAGAAATGAAATGAATCATACAATTTAAGTCATTCAATCTGCCTCATATTATCTTGTGTATGAGTTAAAGGTTGAAAGTAATGGGGATTGAACCAGTTATCTTCTGGTCAAAAGTCCATTGCTTTAATCACTAAATCACCACATGCCCAATTAAGTTGATTCTGTGGTAACGTCCTTTTTTTCTTCTCTACAGAATGAAAAGCCACTGGGTCATTCTGCAAGCAGGTCCAGCAACATTTCAAAGGTATGATATCTGTTTTTTCCACCTTGACTCTCATTTCCACTCACTGTTTGTTTATCTGTTTGCTTGGAGGTATGTAGGGGGGGGGGGGGGGGGGGGGGGGGGGGGGGGGGGGGGGGGGGGGGGGGGGGGGGGGGGGGGGGGGGGGGGGGGGGGGGGGGGGGGGGGGGGGGGGGGGGTTTTTTTTTTTTTTTTTTTTTTTTTTTTTTTTTTTACAGAGTAGACATAATTAACATGTGTACTTCAAGTACCTTCAAGTATTAGCTTTTACTTATTAAAATAGATTTTTTTTTACTGACATATTGTTCATCAATTATGCAAAGACCATTAAGCTTTTATTATTGGAAACAAACAAATGTTTATGGGTCAACATGACAAAAAATACTGAACACTTTGAAGTAAAGAGAAAAGTAAATTATATTTTTATTTTTGTGGTATCATCCCCTAAACAGTACATGGATAATTATTAAAATAAATATTTTACTGCCACTTTGAAAATGTTTGAAAATCCTACCAATAAAGAAACAGTTACTAAACAATTGAATGTGTTCCTGAGCACCTGGGACAATTTGCCTTCCGGATCATGATACCAGTGTTCTTTTGTTTTACAAAGAAAGGACTTGTCGGTTTCTGATGTGAAAAATATTTAAAACATTTTTTTCTTGTATCATTTTATTTTATGTCATGTGAAAAGTTGTATCAAATCCTGCTTTTGCATAACGGCCAAAAAAATCCGGTAGAGATAAGAATTCTAGGTTACGCATGATTTTCAAAAAAGCATTTATTTAGATGCTAATTTAGTTTTACACTTATCTGTAGATTATCTGTAAAGGTCCAGAAAATGTTAGGGAGGTAAGATTAAGGTCATGTGGTTTGAGGTTCATATTGGTTCATATTGGCAGAAGGATTCTGACTACACTAACTTTATTGCCCCTCACACCCATGGAATTCTTTCTTTACTATAATATTTTCTAATAATTAGTCTTTGCACATTGTCTTATGCTGGATTTACATGCACACAAATATGAATTGTGGAAATGACTGAAAAAATACTTGATACTTAATGGTACCACCAGGCAGGAGGCTAAGAGATTAGGCTAAGGTTTATGGATGAGGGAAGGGGTGACATGCAGCAGGTTGGAGTAATTGAGTAGGATGCTCAGGACAGGGCAATATGAAGGAAAATAATCCAGTGGCGACTCCTAAATAGGAAAAGCTGAAACAGGCAACAAACAATCTCTTTATGTAAAGATGGCTTAATGATCTGAAACCCTTTTTTGCGGAGTTGCATGTTATTATCCCCCCCCCCCCTTGTGTGTGTCTAGGTGGGTTTCCTCTGGAAGCTCTAGTTTTCTCCCACAAACTGAACAAATATATTACAAATCACGTAGTGTTCATCATTGTCCTCTGTGATTATACCAATGACTTTTCTAGTATGGTTTCTTTTTCCCCCAGCTTTCACGCACATAAATAGAAAATTACCCTAGGAAATGAATTAATAATTTTGTGGCATGGCGTTTAGTGCACCTGCCATAAAGCAGGAATGTCATGGATTGGATTTCAGGATAAAGTAAACAAATACTGAACCTGTGTGCACTCTGCATGTCTTTCACTGCAATGACCTGTGAGCCGACAAGCTTTTTAAACTTCATTTAATTAATAAATTATACATTCATAGATTTCATAGCCTATAAAGCATGCAGCAGCTTGCTTTGTGTAGAATCCTTATTTATTTTATACTCTTATATCTGGGAAAAAATCTTTAACTTAATTATTTTACCTGCCTCAAAAAATTGTAATCCTTAATAAGTGGAATCTGTGTATCTATTTGTGGTAGGATGTTGATATTATAGCTGACATGACATGCCATTAAATTCACTTGAACATTAACAGCATTTTATACAATGCTGAAAAAGTATAGACTAAAGCCTTGTATTGGAAAAGAATGGTTTCTAAGCAACCAAAAAATGAGACTTGGAAAGCACATTAGAAAATCCACTTTTGCAAAGGGTCTAATAGTGGAATGGACACTCATCACAATTTACACACACTATAAGGCAACCATTCAGCCTTACTTTGTCCATCATAAGCAAAGACTTCACAGGTATAAAACAGGCTGCTGATTTTATTCTTTTTTAGTGCATATTTGGTGCACTTGAGAGCATCATGAACCTCTGAGCTGTTAATGTATTACCATATCGCATCATCTGTAAGCTGTAATGCTGCTCATCTTCTCACTGTCTAGCTTCTGAAACCATTCAGTTTCCATGAAACATTAACTGGCATTCTTAGTACCATCCATTAAGTGATGAATGCGAGCGGCCCTGCTACAGCCACCACTCTCCATTACAGCCCCTGGTTAAGATTATAGAATCGGCACATTCAGAACATGTTGAGCAAAATTTGAAAATAAAATGCAGATAGAAAGCAAAACATTTAGGTATCACAGATAAAGCCTGTCTTAATCCAGATAAGGGATGAGACTGTTATAGATTTTGATGGTACAATTATTTTCTTATTTAATCATAATTATATGATTATTTTGATTTTGATAAAATAATTAATTTGACCAAAAATCACCTTATGAACATCTTATGTTTATTTATTTAATGTAAAATACCATTTTGTTTTTGAAAAGTGTTCAAGTGTTCTGCAACTGTAACTATTTTTGTTAAGTGCGAGTTGGACCACTTGGTATAAAGCTTCAGCTATCGGCATAATACATATTTTACTTATGACCATTGTCATGATGATGTTGAGGTGCTCTTACGATTAAGTAATTTGCTAGTCCAGATTAAGTAGTGGAATAAAGATGTTGGTACACTGTGTTACCATTGTTGTGCCACAGTAGCAGGGCAATCCAGATTTTTCTTCTGTGTTAGATTTAAATAGACTTGATGCTTAAAGTAATTATTTTTTTTTTATTCAGATATGCTTTTTTGATATTCAGCTTATGAGAATCGCTAATTATCATCTGATGTGAAGCAAAGCGCACTATTTAAAAAACTGGTATAATCCTAAAACAATTTTCTTTCTTTCTAAGTTAGTAAAGAGATTTGGGTAATGTTTTTCATCTCCAGTCATTTACATCATTAAAGATCACAGTGATCACTTGTCTTTAACCCACTGTACACTTGTTTGATGAATTATAACTCCAAACAACCAATATGTTTCACCCCAAATTCAGATTTTTACCTTGAATGAGTCTTCTGATCCTCTTTATTGATTTACTTGAAAAATCCCTGGGTGAGGCCATGTGTTTTATAAAGGTTCCTAAACTACTGTAAGAATTTTTATAAATTTGCCTTCTAGGTCAAAGTAGTAACTGCCTAATCACCATTTGTTGTTTAAATATCTTTGCTTGTAAGTCTGGCTTTAAGATACATTTTGATATTAAGATTATTATTTATTCATTTATTTTGTTGCACTACAACCCCCTCACAGTATCAGTGTCACTGCAGAACTGACAATAAACAATACACCACCCAAATGATACCTGTTCTGTGGCGGTCCCGACCAATAGAGAACAGAGAACCTACCGGGGACTAACAAAAAAAAAGAAACACATACATTCTAAACTACAAAGTACATGATAAGTGAAGAAAATGGTGTTGTATTTGAAATTTATTGAACTAAAGTACAGGCACTGCCTTATTCATTTTTCTTAACTTCCAGCAGTTCCATAATGCAACTAATTAATGAAGCAGGAGAACACAAGAGGAATGCCTTGTTTTGGAAAATAACATACTGGCTGTGATATGGTTGGAGGGATGAGATTCCTATATATCACCTCAGTCGTAATGTTATTTGTCATAACACACAACCAAAAAGTGATCTATTGCTTTTAAACATTTCAACAAATATATTCTTGCACTAATAAACCACCCTTGATAAAATAAATACATTTCTATGAGCAGTCATAGTTTCCTGATGGTTCAGTCTGTTCAGTCTACTACATCAGGCAGAGTGTGCAGTGAAGTATAACAAGGTTCTGTGTGCTGACTAACATTTTGATTTGAGGTGGGTTATTATAACTAATGAAATCTGCTTTTTGAAAAGCTCTATACAACGGTTCTTTTTGAGTGTTGTCATTATAATATTTGTGCTAACATCATGTCCTTTACACCAAAACGTCACAGATGTGTTGTCTTTTATCAAACTGAGCACAATGCAGGTGCTTGAACCGGTATTTTTATTAGTCGGCAAAGTGGTCATCACTCATCTTGAATTAGACCTGACAGCGTTGTAAAACAGCAGTCTGCCCAGCTCAGGTATCTGCAGTGTGATCTGTTCAGTGAAAAGCAGTTTGGAGATCACAATATTACAAACTGCGTTGCCATGCCAACAATTAAAAATGTTGGTGTAGTGGTTAGCACGTCCACCTCTCTGGGAATTCAGGTTCGAATCCTGATCTGGGTGAAGTTTCCATGATCTTCCCGTGTCTGTGTGTTTTTTTGTTTTTTTTTTTCCTCTGGGTTCTGAACTAAATTGCTGCTATGTAGTGTATAATGTATGTATTTATCCCCCCCACCCTCCACCCTAGTAGAAGATTAAGCGGAAGATAATGAGATAAAATATTAGTAATCATTATTTATCTTCTATCCTTAAATCAGCAGGAAGTCATAATGCTCTTGGCCCCAGTTCAGACCTGCAATTTTAATAAAACGCAAATAAAACTTCATGTTGTAAAAGTCATAGTTTTGCTACGAAGTCAAAAATGAAACATATTTTGTAATAATTCCATAATTTTGGCCAGCTTGTGGTTACCACTTTTCATAGGTATTTGTTGTGCTCGGAGAACAGAGCATTGTTATTTGACAGTTTATATATAGCATCTGTCTTTGAGGTTGATTTTATTTTAGAGGCATTCTGTAAGCAACATCATGCTGTCAGAATCACAGTTAGTCCAACATGCCAGCCCTCAATCATACACTCATGCAGCGCTACTCTCACTAAGCATGAAAGACTCATGAGGAGATGCTAACTGCTACAAGCACTATAGAGTATTCTTTCTGTCAAGAATGGCACATCCCTGTTTTATTTCCTCCTATCATTTCCTGTGCAGTTTAAAATTGGTACCTGTCAGTCCTGCTGCTGTGTGCAATCTCCCGTTCAGTTCAGTTTTGCACACAACATCGGTCTTCCTCCCTGTTGTTAAGGGCCCATTTGCTTAAACATTTTTTGAACATACTGATACATCATGCATTTATATTTTCCTATAACATCATGACTGACAGTCATTTTCATCTACACTATGCATGTGCAATTCTTTAATTGCATATATTACAATATTGACATTCACAGGAAAGTAATAAGACATTCTAAAACCCAGCCTCGGCAGCTTTGGTACTCATTAACTCATTCATCATCTCTGGCTGCTAAGAGACATTAATAGGCACAGCATGAAGGCTGAATGAACTATTAGAGAGTCAGGCTAACCTGCGTGCAAAAACATTTTGAAATACTGTTAAGTAAAAATAGCCAGTATGTAATACAAGTCAGAAAAGTTCTACATCTGTTTTCATAAAGAATTAAAATGTATTAAATGCTTCTGACTTTAGCTCACAAAAAGCTTTTTTTTTTTTTTTTTTTTTTTTTTTTTACAGTCATGTAATGATCTGTATGGTCTTTTTTTCAAACAATTGTGTATTTTAACATTTATAAATTACTGCTTTTTCATTCATGTGTGTTGACGTTCATGTGTGTTATTAACGTTTATATATTTAAAACCATCTCTTATGTAGGATAGCAATGTGCAAGCTATTGATTCCTATTAGGCTTTGGGCAAGAAGTCCTTTGTTTATTACTCTTTAAATCGATACGTAATTAGTTCATTTTTTTATTTATTTGATTTTTTATTTGTTAAATTTCATTTATTTTCCATGGCTTTTGAAGGCAACAGTTGTTGATGTTGTTCTTATCCAATTATCAAAGGCCAAATCGAGCCACTGAAAATAATATAGGTAAATAAAACAATTTTCAAAAACACACATTGATTACATTAACTTGGCTCAACTCACTGTAGTTGGAAAGTTCACCACACCCCCTGGACCCACTGGTCACTAATAACATAAGTACATTTTGGAACATTTTTTTTTATTTGACTTTTTATTTGACTTTAAACATTTAACCACAATTATTATATAAAGTAACCCTAAAAAATAGATACATAAACAAACATTGGATTAAATAACTATAATAATAATAATAGGGGAGGCGAGAAATAAATGATTTAAAATACAAATGTAAAAAATCTAATTAAAATGTAAAGTTAAAATGAATATGGAATAGAGGGCTTGTTATCCTTAGTCACATACAGCATGAAGTACAATGCCATATGTACAAGCTTAATACAAATCGTTAGAGATCAGTCAGTAATTAGTTTTTTTTACATTAACAGGGATTACATTATAACAATGGGTTGTGCACATATCACATAACCATAAAAAGCAAGATATCACTTAAAATGTTCAATGTTATTGTTTTTTTTGTAAAATGTGAATATTCAAAAATTGGTTATTTGAACATAAGTATGCAGACAATGTAGAACTATATCACATTTGTTAATTTTACTTAAATGTATACTTTTTTTTTTTTTTTTTTTTTTTTACAGGCAGGGAGCCCGACTTCTGTGACTGCTCCTTGTGGGTTCTCTCGTAACTCTGTTACGCCCTCAAACCAGGACATCTGCAGGTAAACACCTTCAGATTACTGTTCTATACTTGCTCAGGTTCAGGAGTATGTTTTCATCTTCAAAGATCTCCATCGGGTTTAGGATTTTCAAAATGGAGTGGTACTGGGACTAGCATAATTTTGCCAGTACCTCCAACTTGTTCTTCTGTCTCTAAGCTTCTTTTCCATTCATTGCTTTTCTTCTGTATTCTGTTCTCATGCTGTCTTCTGCATGCTGCATGTCTCTGTTTCATTATCTTTATGTTTGTGTCTGGTGTTTGGTCTGTTTCGTCCTGCTGTGCAGTTCGAATGCTGGTGCTCCTGCTCAGGAACTGGTCTCTCGGGAGCCTGTGCAGACGGCTGTGGTTCTGCTCAACTCCAGTGATAAATGCTTAGCCTCGCAGAGCTTGACTATGACTACTCTGTGTCTGGAATCGTCTGGGAAACCCAAAAATAAATCCAGCTTTGCAACAGATTGGCTCTCCTTGCTTAAGCCCCCAGTCAGCCTCAGACCGCAGAATGGCACTCTCAAGTTTTCAAAGTCCCTAAATGACGTTGGCCAGAAAATGGATGGCCTATGCAGCCTGCACTTCACTGAGCGCACATGCTCAGACGGTGAGCTGCGTTCCGAGGTAAAGGGGGACACCGAGCGTGGTCATCGCACCAAGGCTCTGGCAGTCAAACTGACTCGTATTCCTCCCTTCTACCAGCCTTCTCTATCCAGCACCTACGGCTACTGGAGTTCCCACTCCAACGATATACAGAAAAGCTCCAATTTGCTGCGATTCTTTTTTCCATTCCCACGATCCTCCACTGCAGGGACCCTGCCTCCACCAAAGCTGTCTAGTGTTTTGCTGGAGGTAAGTGAAGCCTGCAGTGAGGATATGGGTGATGATGATGTGTTTGAGGAAGACTCCTCTAGCTGGAGGCCAAAAGGTGAGGAGCAGCGTGCTCCTATTTGTTCTCATGAAGAGGATGGTGACCTGGACCACTGTTCATCACCAGTTTTGGAGAAAATGGCACCTCTATCACCATACTCTCTTACTGGGGACTGCTGCAGGTTGGTTTGGGAATCTCCTCTGTGACTTTCTTTGTGCTCTGTCAGTAGAGATGTGGCATCTCTAGAGTTTCACCTTTCTACCAGCCTTGCCTGAATGTTCCCAAAATCCTTGTTCCCACATTAAACCTGTGAGAATGCTGCTACTCCTTTTCCTGTAGTGCCACTTTCCAAATCAAATCAAAATTCAGAGCAGAAATGTTTCAACAAGTAGAAGAGAAACATTGTGTACACTGTTGGTTTTAGTTGTTTATGTAGCTTTATGAAGTGTTTCATTCTTTGACATATTTACTGTGACTTTCCCAGCAGGACATTAGGGCTGCCAGTCCTAAAAAATTTTATATATATTTGACATCATTTGAAATTATTCAATACAGTTTGGCCCAGCACTCCAATTACTGCTTGGTTAGACTGTTATTTTACGACTGCAGAGATACCCTGTCATCATTTCTTCCTACTGACAGCTAGGTTTTTCCTCTCGCTCCTATTTTTTTATTCCTCCATGCTTTTCCCTCACTGTGTAGCATCATGATCTTAAAAAATAAATTGCAATAGAACGCGGTTCAATAGGCCTAACAAAAAGGGAGTTTGAGTGTGACCTTGAATGTGCTAAGTGATTCTAAGCTTGTACAGCTGTGTGAGAGTTGTTCTCTAGACAGTTTAAGAGTGTTGGATTAACTTATTTTTTTGCAGATGAGACATATCTATGAAATTTCTTGGGAGATAATGATGGTCAGTACATTTGAACTCTATGCTGCCAATTAAAAAAATATTTTTTGAACTGCCTTCAGCTTTTATTATAGAGTATTTGCTATGATACTGTTTTGACAACTTTTTGCAAAACATTTCGGTTTAGAGTTGCTCGCACTGATGCTGAAAGTCAGTAACTCCTCTTTTAAGACTTCTCCAACACATCCAAGTTAGTAAGTTAGTAAGCTAAAGAAAAACAGCAATGTATTATGCTGTAATTGGATGACACAAGTGGGCGGCATGGTGGCTTAGTGGTTAGCATGTTCGCCTCTCAGCGCTAGGGATTCCCAGTTCGAATCCCCATCTGGGTGGAGTTTCCATGTTCTCCCCGTGTCTGCGTGGGTTTCCTCCGGGTTCTCCGGTTTCCTCCCACAGTCCAAAAACATGGATCAAGTCCATTGAATTCTCAAAATTGCCCCATATAGAGTGTGTCTGTGTGAGTGAGTGTGTGCCCAGCGATGGATTGCCGCCCTGTCCTGGGTGTATCTGCCCAGCGCCCTAAACGTTCTTCCCTGGATGGGCATAGGGAACCCCACCGCGACCCTAATAGAGGATAAAGCGGGAGATAATGAATGAATAAATGGATGACACAATTTAATCTTTGAGAAGTTGGGAGTGTGTGATGGCTTTAGGATATACTAGTTGATACAGCTCAAAAAGGAGGGATCTTACCATTAAAGTTTAATCTTCTTTCCAAGAACTTGCATTTATCACCATGCTTTAAAATTTACTACATGTCTTTGAGTAGATTAGTGTGAAATTCTTTTTAAACTGTTGCACACAATATAGACAAAAGCTTTGGGACACCTTACACATGTCACCTGCATTATTGTGATGGCCCATAATTTGGTCCCACCTTTGTAGTTGTTTCAGCTTCTTCTCCTTAGTCAGGATGTTGGTCTGCCTTTCCCAAACTTTCCCTAAAAAGTTAGAAGCAAGTCGTTTTTCAATATGCATGGCTTGGTTCTTGATTTTGTACATCTGTGGATTGATTGAAAGAATTATTAAAAAGTAGGTGTGTCCTAACAGTGGTGTATATAGTTTAGTTCTTTTAAGTTCTGTTTAATTTTCTCTGTTCCTTGTTTCGCAGCAGCTGACACTTTCTGTTCACTTGTTCTATTTGCATTATTAAAGATTGCCACTGAAAGGTCTGACATTTAACACATCCAAACAGCACTTATCAGCTCTGAAAATTAGGTGACTTAATTAATTTCCCTTCACTATCAGAATAAAAGCGAGATGTGTTTAAACATCTGTTGAGTGGCTGGTTTCTTACAATTACATCAAATCAGTGGTATTTAGACTCCTTTGATGAATTTGTCATAGCCATTATCATTCATTAAACAATATTTCTATGCACTTTTACGGTGTTACTTTTACTTTAAAATTAAAATGTTCCTATTTCAGTGCATGGCATTGCCCTGATGCAGTTCATTACAAAGTATGAAATAATTCCTGATATTTAAAATGCTGTGTTAATGCATCAGTAAGATAAACATCACATCAGTATCAGCAAGATAAAAATACACCAGAGTTCACTTCCTTCAGCCAACCTAGCCCACTGTACGCAGACAAGCGTAATCTAAATTGCAGCCTTTCAATCTCAACATGGACATAGTTTATATTTCCAGCAGTAAAGGATCATGTTTTAAACCAGTTTAAACGTATCAGGTGTACAATGTGCTGTTTCTTTGTTGGACATCTGGAAGATTACATAATTTAACCTTTCGTTTACACTGTTAATCGTATAGTCCAGATTAGAGCTGAAAATAGTATTTATCCTCCTTATTCGTTTAAAATCAATTACACTGCAACACAAACACAGAGACATGTTTAAGGCATACTTGTTTATGATTGTGTAATCCTGATACCACATTGACAAGTGAGATGGCTGCACAGAATGAAGAGGGTGATTGTTATATTTGATATTTGGGCAATGACTGCTCTGCTGTACCATAAGCCTGCACCTTTGCCAAGTATTAGTGCTTTATCTTCTTAAGCTGTCCCCTCAGAGCAAGCTCCAGGGCAAGCTACTTTCAGCAGCCTATAAACAGAAGTGTTGTGTAAACCCTTAAGCTTACTCTATTTTAGAATATTTCCCTCTACTTAACAGTAACAGCTGCTTTAAAACAGAAAGATATTTTGCAATTGTTATCCCTTTCTGATCTTGAAAATAAAATGCTTGCAGTCTCATTAGACTTTGGTTACTGTTGGTAGGGTGTGGCTTTTCAATGCTCCATATTGGTTAATGTTTTACAGCTAGCTATGAGGAACTGATACCTGTGTTATAAATCCTAATCTCAGAAGAATGTTTTTTTTCAAATGGAGCTTTTTAAATGCAGTAAGGCCTGCCCCATATGTCAGCTTCTTCACTTTTTCACCCTGATGGTAGTGTGTTTTAATAGGACTTCATTATTCTGAAACAATTATTTTTTGCTTTTTAATTTCTAACATTTTTATTGTAACTATTATAAAATGGGTAGTTTCAGTCATTAAATCTAATTGGCTGAGCCTTTGATTCAGTCATGATATTATTGACAATAATGCACACCTCTGACCATTTCACATTCGTATCAATGAATGATATACAACACATTTAGTTTAAATAATAAAATACATTAATATAAACAGTGAGCAGATTCCCAATGAGCACTGTTTTTATGAATTGTGTTCTGATGGCACTAGGATGGCAGCTTTTGATTAGTAGAGAAACCAGAATCCTGTTACTCAGTGTCGTGTCCAATAACACATCTTCTCCATGATTTAATCAAAACAATGCATGCCCTTTCGTGCCTTATATATATATTATGGTGGGTGTGTGATGGCGGGTGTAGTAATTCACTGGTTAGCGTGCTGGGCTAACAATCCGGAGGTTCGAGGTTTAAATCCCTTTCAAAAAAGTTACCATTATGGGCCTCTGAGCAAGGCGTTTAACCCTCATTGCTCCAGAGGTATCACATCCTCCACCGTGTTCTGACCCCACCCATCAAATGCCCTGAATATATCCTCTACAAAATGATAAAGTGTAAATGTTAAAGGTTTAATTGGTACAGGTATTTTTTTTACATTGAATGACAATGCAGTTTAGCAAATCAGCTTGCTTTTGAGAAAACTGAAATGTAAAACTTAAACATGATCTAACATCATCTCAGATCAGGGCAAAACTTTGTATTTGCTAAAGTCACTGCACTGACCACATATGGGTGTTGAGTATTTCCAGACTTTATTGTTTGTCTGAGCAGCCTGCTGTGTTTGGTTTTAATGCAGGATCTGTCACTGCGAGGGTGATGATGACAGCCCGCTGATCACTCCATGCCGGTGCACAGGCAGCCTGCGATTCGTGCACCAGGCTTGTTTGCAGCAGTGGATCAAGAGCTCAGACACACGCTGCTGTGAGCTCTGCAAGTTTGAGTTCATCATGGAGACCAAACTAAAGCCACTACGCAAGGTAAAGCACACAGTGACCCATGTTAATTTAGTTCATTAAGTACTCCACAGAGTTTTACGTCACTGGATTATGTGCAGTTACCACAAATCAGTGTTATACTCGAAACTGGGGTTATAGATAATCATGTATTATTCAAAAAGTTTAAACATGGAAATTATATGAAAATTTACACAGATGTACTCTAGTCTATATCAGTCTTTGAGCTTCCGCAACTAAAGCCAATATATGATCATTGCCCATGTTTATGTTGTGTTCTTGTTTAAAATCATTTTACGTATACTGGCCCTTGCTGTTGACAACTTATACATGTAAATCCTTTGTTAGCAATACTTTGTTATCTAAAGAGTGTACCGCTATTTAGATAATATCTGCTGAGTGAAGGTTTTATGGTGTTCTCCTTTTATTGACAGCTGGTTGTAGGATTTTGATGTTAGCAGAAGAGAAGGTACAGTTTAGTGTGTTATAAATTGGGGATTTAATTTGCAGTCACTAGTGAAAAGAATAAGACAAATTAACTGGCTTGAAAGTTATTCAGTAAAATATCTGTTGAATTAAAGAAGATGAATAAGATGTTGTACATCAGCCTTGAAACCTTGACTGGTGCATTATTTTTTTTTTAAACGAGCCCAATATGTCATGCTCTGCTGCCAGCCAAGACTAATAATTGCTTCATCTTGAAGAGGATGTAACAATTACATGCTTGCTTATTAATAAAGGGAACATACAATTTCTCATCCAGAGAATCAATTACTCAATAGCTAGGTAGTTTTTGTATCACGTTGTGCTTTTGGCGTTATATGACTTTAAAGCTTCAGGTCAGGTGTCTGTTAATGAAAGAGTTCAAGCATCATACTCATAAACTTGCTACTGGTGGTTAGTGACAGTATTTCCACTGTCTTTTAAAAGCTTAAAAATTGCATTTGGCACTTTTTTAAATAGCATCAGATTTCACCAAACTGATGCGCACAACTCAACTGTTAATCAACCTCTGCATTTTATAAAGTTTCGTATAGTATTACACGGCGTTTAAAGCATGCCAGAAAAACGATGAAGCCTAAGCAAGTCGCCATGAAAAGAAAAGAAGAAAGAAAACAATCATATTAGTAATTTTTGCAAGCAGGTTTATACAAGATGTGAAAGTGAGCAGTTAGTCACATTAACTGGCATTTAGTGAACTTTATCACAGTCATGTGTTTATTCAGAGAACTTGGTGGTAATGTAGGGATTGATGGTGCTGGCATGAGTTAAATGTCCTCAGCATTACAATGAAAATTAAGGTCATGCTGGTAGAAGTGCAAGCATATGCATTAGAAAAAAGGATAGGACCACAAATAGAACCCTGATGCAACCACTGAGTAATTTGGGCAGTGGAAGTGTTTAAGATCTAGACCACAAAAGGGCTTCGTCAGAAAGTATGTCTGGGGTAAGATTGGCATGTTGTAATTTACATTTTCAAATGCAACGTTAACATTGAGAAGATCTCTCTTTTAGAGGACAGCAAAGCTGCAGCAAAGGCTGTGCGAAAGCTAAACTAAATGTCCTGAAGCCTTGAAGCTGTGGAGCAACCAGCTTTTTTAATAATTTTACTCAAATTGAAAGGTAGAAGATTGGCCTGTAATTATCAAAAATGAAGGCATCGAGGCCAGACTTTGTAAGAAAGGCTGTAATGGAAGCTCCTTTAATGATAATGGGAACAAACCCAGCAGTGAGGGAAGTATTTAACAGACTTTAAAAATTAAGATTGTGGCAGGATTGAGTTGACAGCAAGAAGCATTAGATGTATTGGTCAGTGATAGTTGGAAAAACAATGACACATGCTAACATTCTTCTAGAAATTAACTACATTACATTTGATCATTTATCAGACACATTTATCCAAAGCAACTTACAAGGTGAGCACAGAGTTAACCACAACATCCCTGGAGCAATGAGGGTTAAGGGCCTTGCTCAAGAACCCACATTGGTAACTTCAGTGGACCTGGGATTTGAACCCACGCCCCCCAACCTACAGATTAACTATTCAATAAAATGAGACATGTTTTCCCTCATTTCAGTTTAGTTTAGTTTAGTTTATCTAATTTAATGTCAGTCTTCTGGAATTTGTCGCTGTGTTCAATGGGCAAAAGTTGGGAATTTAAACATGTCACTATTCTGTTGCAAGACCAACAAACATATTTACAATCCGGCAGTTTAATAAATTCAGAATCCGACTCTGGGATGGAACAGAGCTTCTTATATATTCTTTATAAACTCTTTATAAAAAGGACTGGGGCTGAGCACCCCAGGAAACGAACTCTCAATATTCTTGCTGCAAGGCAACAGTACTGCTAACTGTCCCAGAGAGATATTGTTGTCCGAACATTTTCATTTAAGGTAAAGTAAAAGAATGCTTTACATTCCACTTCTGAATAAAGGACAGACAGACCATTGGGTTTTATGCTTATTGGTGATTTAAATTAAGCTTGTTGGATTTCACCTTACATATTAATGATTACTGAGAAGTGTGGGCAGCTTTTAGCGCATCGTTGTATTAATTCAAATGCTTAGTAAAAGCTTTGTAATGAACAGTGATTCCAGTTCACTTTCACATTCAATAAGACAGCTCCTCATAAATAAGTTTATTTAATATAATGGTGATAATCATACAGTATAAAAGGATGAAAAATTTTTTAATATACATAAGTTTACATTTGTGGAGTGTATTAAGATAAATTGCTCTTATGCTTCAATAAGATATATCTGTTTTCTCAGGCTGCTTGAGAACAGAGATTACACTCAATTAGTTTATGTTGAGAGAAATCAACAACGATTCCAGAGGGTGATGTCATCAGGGCCAGGGGAGCAGATCAAATCTAGTGTGTGTTAATGGGTTTGAGTGGCAAAGATTACATGTTGGGTTCAGTTTAAAGATTTTAAGGATTGCAATAATATAGTAAGAAGGCAGTTAGCATATAATTCTTAAGAAAATCATAGCAGGGAACAAAACAGGCTAGTGACTGTAATTTATTAGGTTTTTATAAAATGGATAGTTCCGGTCCTTAAATCTGATTGGCTGAACCATTTGTTCAGCAATGAAATTGATAATAACGCACACCTCTGACCGCTTTACATTTGTATCAATGTGTGATTCAAAATACATTATTTTAAATATTACAATACAGATTAATATAAACAGTGAGTTGATTCTGGATGAGCACTAGGGTTTTATTACTACTAAACTAAACTACCCAGTGATCAGTGTTTACTTTAAAAACCGGACTAGATTACGTAGAAGAGGACCAATTTATAAAAGCAATAAGGCACTCGAGGTTGTGCATTTTTGTGAATAAATCAGGGTAAAGAGGTGTAACTATACTCCGTCTCATGTCATGCCCTATTACAGCTCTTTCCCGCAATTTATTCACAATAATGCACAACTTCGAGAGCCTTATTGATTATTATAAAACGGGTAGTTCCATTTCTTAAATCTGATTGGCTAAACTGTTTGTGCAGCTGTGACATAATCTCTGATGGCTTCATATTTGTTTCAAACATAGTAGAACATTAGCTAAAATCATGTGCCATTAATGGAAATATACAGATTAATAGCGAGCCGATTACTGATGAGCACTAAACCTCTATCTCCTTGTTTAGCAATCAATATTTTCTTAAAAACTGGTCTAGATTACACCACGTTACACCACCACCATTTTATAAAAGCAATAAGGCACGAGAAGGTTTGTATTGTGAATAAATCATGAGAAAGTGGTATAAACACACTTTACTATGCATCATACCCAACAACACCACTTTTCCATAATTTATTTACAATGATGCACACCCTCTCATGCCCTATTGCTTAATAAACATGGAGGTAAATTTAAAGAATAGAAAATACGATTCAAAGACCAAGAACCCGAGTCGACAAATTTCAGAACCAAAATTTCAAATGCTTTGCAACAGTCACAATATCAACTCTTGTGAAGTTTCTGACATGTACACAGTTGAGTTTAGGAACATTCACATTGAGAAACAATTTTATTTGTAAGAGAGTAACAGTTTCCATTTCAAAATGAATCAGACATTTACAAATGATGACTGAGATGATGGCTAATTTCACAGGTCAAATTAATCATAGCAGATGTGGAGTTTGAGTCTAAGTGAAGTGGTAGATTTTACATGCTGTCTATGTGGTGTATATAACACCTAATACTTTAGACACACTACATAACTTAGCTCCTAGTTGTAAATGTGATGTGCTTTTCACCACTATGAATCTCAAGTGAAACTGAAAAACAAGGAAATATATGCTTGAAGTGACATGAAATAATGACACCTTGAAACAGGATTTTTTTCCTAAACAAATTCTTCTTCTTCTATATATTTTTATTTTTAAGTTAATGTACGGTTTGTTTAAACTGTCTAAAAGGCATATGCAAATTTTCTAAAGTTCCATTGAGTGTTTGGCTTTACTCGTTTCCTTATGTTTTTACTGTAGCATCAATTTGTTTGACAATCAGCTTTTACATGCCCTAGTGCCACCTTCTGGCCGAGGTAATGCATTACTTACTGAGATATTTGACAAGACACTACTTTTGTGAACTGAATAGATTTTTATAATTTGTAATATTGACTATGAGTGACTATTTACTATTTATTTAAGTACACAATGTTTTGTAACAGTTATTATACATAGTCTTTAATCTGGAGGAAAAAGCAATGGAGGTGAGATGGATAAAATGACAACGCTGAACGAGTTAGAAAGTCACCAACCATACTGTAGCAACGTAAAGACAGGTATGCTGAATGTAACAGGCAGCAGGTGAAATCTGCTTCACAAGAACCACATTTCAGGTTTTTTTTTAAATAATAATATTTTTAAAAATAAGACAAAAAGAGACAAAAGTAAAAGTAAAAACCAATTGCATGTTTATTATGACACCAGAAATGGCTGTGTGTAGAACTGGGATAAGGGTCTTAGTTGCATTAAATCCAATGCAACACAATGAAAATACAGAAACCTTTGAGAGTTTCAGAAGTTCAGTCTTTTTAATGTTAAGAGTGACTATTGAGGATATGCAAATACTTGCTTTTGGATGACAGACTGTAGTAGAGTTTAAACACTTTACAAAATTATCCTCCATAAAGTCAATTTCCCAGAACAAACTGTGATTCACCATCGATTATACTGAGCATGCATTTTATGCTGTTGTAAGGAAGCTCACTACTTAAAACAGGAATCCTGTTTCAAGTAGTTTGTTGCTCCTCTATACGCTCTATACTCAACTATATGCTATAAAAAGGCCCAGCATGTGAGATCATTCCTACATACTTCTTTTCTAATGCTATCTTTACTGTAACCATTACTTTGGACTGTCAGTCAAGATCACTGCCTTGCTTATACTGCATTTGGAATTTTTCTCAATCCTACGGTCATGGTATTCCACCAATAAAGTGTCTTTGTATTTACTTTGCTACGTTCTGACCTCTGAGTTTCAATGTTAAAATAAACTTTGATAACGGTGTAACTTATCAAATTAGCAATATGAAATGTGTGGTAAATTTGTATGCTTGTGTAAGGGGTTGTGCCATATAATGTTTCCCTGCATTTTTCAAGTATAGACTAATCATTGTTGTAACTCGACTTCCTTCTTAAAAGTCCTCCAAAATGTGTACTTAATAAAGTCTAATTACAGGACCCAAAAGGCTGAATATGTACTAGATCCAAGTGAAGGCAGAGACTTAACATGCTAATTAGATTTGATTCACATCAGTAAGTCTTTTAGCGGCATAGATGTTCAGTGCTTTTACAGCAGAGACTTTCTCTGTATATCTCATTTTTAAAGTTTTTTCAAAAACTATAACGTGATTTATTGGCTTTGTTTAAATTTATAAATTTAACAAGATATTGTAGCTGTTGTTTATATTAATGATAATAAAGCTGGTTAAGATGCCATTAATGAAATGTACCTCAGGTTAAATCAGACATTTTATAAATCAGTAACAGAGCTCTATCTGAAGATTCTGTCTGACCTGCTGCTTTCCATTATGTTTTTCTTCATAGTGGGAGAAACTGCAAATGACAGCCAGTGAAAGAAGGAAGATCATGTGCTCTGTCACTTTTCATGTCATTGCCATTACGTGTGTGGTCTGGTCACTGTATGTTCTGATTGACCGGACTGCAGAGGAGATTAAACAAGGTCAGCTATTCATGAAATCATTTTATTTGCCGTCCTATCTTGTGTCGTTTCATTGTTTTTCCTTGTATCTTTTTCTGGGTTCCTTGTGAACTGTGCTGATAATTGAAAATGACTTGCAAGAACATGTAAGATGCTCTAACGAGAACAAGTTTATATTTTAAAATCATATTCTTTTTTCATAATAATAATGACTGCTAAAGAAACATTTTTTATCATGTTTCATCCGTACATGTAAAGGTATAGGTGGAGATAGAGGTGCAGGAGGGTTTAAAAATACTTTAGCGGGAATTAGATTTCGGCATTAATTACTTACTTAAACATCAGATCTACATACAAGTTAAAAATTATGGACAAATTCATTATATGTGAACGAATAAAACAAAGTAGTGATGAAATTTCCTTAATGTACATGCTTATAGTGTCCATTATTAATGATACATACTAACATTAAATAAGTTTTTATAGTTTCTTATGTATTTTTTTTATCACAGGATCCTGAAGTTTTAGTGTTGATGTGTAGGAACTTTTCTAAATGCATATCTAATCTGTCAGAACACCATAACAAAAGCATTTGGAAAAGTTAGTTCCCTTCTGGAAAGTTGGGAGGTGTTTTCTGTGTGATTTGGGGTTCATTGTTCATCTAATTGGGCTTTACAAACACTAAAAGACTAGGGCATATACACGAGAGATAATAGAAGTTATAGCTTTAAAGGTTTAAAGCTATAGGTTTTACTAATGTTTTGTAGTCACTGTTGTTCATGTAAATCTAGTAAATATAAATTGGTTCAAGTGCTTGTTTTAATACTACTTGTCCCTTAAGGTCACTTCACCATGCCTTTGTGGTCATTTATTAGGGTACTGGGGCAGATCAGGGCCTTTCAAGCAAAGTTGGAAGCATACAATTTGTCTAAATTGCATAACAAAGTGCTTAAATATATACACCTGTGGAAATAGGACTGAATAAAACACCCAAATTGAATGATCATAAGGAGTGTTCACATACTTTGGTCTACTTACTTGTAACTTGTTGTGATTCTATTTATTCTAAAGTAAAAATAAATATTAATAAATAATTTAAAAATGGAGTGTTTTGTAAGGTTGGCCGAAGTCCTAACAGGCTCAGGATGATGTATGCATGATAACAGTAGGGTAGGGATTGTAGCAGTTATTTTAATAGGTAGAGGGGGCTGTGGTGCTAAAACTGGAGCTGAATGACAAGAAAATAGACAATACTTAGGATTCACTATAAATACCTGCTGGGAAAAACAGATGTTGCCAATATCTTTTGAGGAGAACACTGGCATGCTTTCACTCTGTGGTAGCGAGTGTGATTAAATAATCTGCTTTCCATTTAAATCAAATGTAAAGCATTAACAGAATTAGAACAGATACTATATACTCATATTTTTCATTTTTCAGCTGATCCTTAAAATACATGTGATAACATAATGCTGCCTTAAACTTAATGATGTCTGTCGGCATCGTGACTGATAGTGCTGTTGTCTGTCACCTAATAATAACCAGTTGCACTTTGGATTTTTTTATATGTGTTGTTTTCAAGAAGTAACAACTAGTGGAAATGATGGTCTGGAGAATTGTTATGGAGTGTGTCAGCTTGTGGGTCTGTCCATCTTTGTCTGTGTATGCGTGTGTCTGTCTGTGTGTCTGTCTGTGTGTCTGTCTGTCTGTGTGTCTGTCTGTCTGTGTGTCTGTCTGTCTGTGTGTCTGTCTGTTTGTGTGTCTGTCTGTGTGTCTGTCTGTGTGTCTGTCTGTGTGTCTGTCTGTGTGTCTGTCTGTGTGTCTGTCTGTGTGTGACTGACTGTGTGTGTCTGTGTGTGTATCTCTGTGTGTGACTGACTGTGTCTCTGTGTGTGACTGACTGTGTGTGTCTCTGTGTGTGACTGACTGTGTCTGTCTCCTTGTGTGTCTGTATGTCTGTGCATGTGTGTGTGTATGTGTCTGTCTGTCTGTCTGTCTGTCTGTGTATGTGTGTGTGTGTCTGTCTGTGTTTGCATGAATACATTACAGTCAACAACATAAATGACTCTTGTTTAGATTTATTGGTCAAAATATAAAAGAAAACATTTAAAATGAAAATGAGCTACAATATCCCTCCTGCTGTGTAATGCCTGATGATTTGACTTGGGCAAACTAGTAATAAACTGTCTTTGATCATGCAGCCGGGAGAATACCAGGTAAACTTTTTCTCCTTCAAATCTGTCTTATTACTGAAGTCTGACTGTTTCATTCATTTATCCAAAATATTCCTTCCGCCTCACCCCCCCCCCCCGCCTTTTTTTCTCTTGCTAAATATCTGTTCCACCTTCTCTCCTACTAATTCTCTGCTCAGTTGCCTGATTCTCCCCTTCTACTCTATTTGCCTTGTTGATATATTTTAAGCTACAGATTTATGCCCAGATTCATCCAGAATAATTGGAAATGAATGCAGTTTGTTGCTGAATTTTTTGACTTTTTTTTATTTTTTTTTATTCTCAAGCACTTTTATTAAATGCTTGAAACCATGGTTTTCACAACTGCATATGGAGCATAGACAAAGAAATGTCGACCCTTGCTATATACGAAGGAAGGAAGGTTTTATGACACCTTAAATGTATAAATAATAAATAAAATAATTATAATGCCACTACATCACAGGGGTCTTTGGAATGTAACTGATTACTGTACAAGCTCAATGACTGAGTAATGGCTTTGTTCCTGTTATCGATACATGTGGGTGATTCGAAAGGTTTCCAAAACACCCCAACTTCTGCCCAACACCGACAAACCACCCATGTTCAATCTACCAGTTCCCCCGCCCCTGCTGTTCGGGTGCTGCTATCGATCATAGGGAAACAATCTTCCCACACAGTTGATTTAATTTAAGCAGGCGGAACCTCTAACTTCTGTGTATCATTTCCTCTCGCATCCATGTTCCGCCTCTAAACTGAGCTACTCTTCGCATGTGTGTAGAGCTACGGTGCCACTCGCAACTTGGCTCGAGTTTAGACCTCGCCTCTTAATGTTAGATTCACTTTGTGTTTCTTGGTCTTCACATGTTCCTATAGGATGTATGCACCATTGTATTCTCCGTGCGACTGTGCATACTGAACTATGTGCCCCGTATCAAATGTTTCGGTATGGAAACACGCACCGTTACCTCCCTAAGTGACAAGCTTTTGATCCTAAATACTAGGATTTTTTTTCTTATGAGCTTTTGGGGGAGAACAAAAATTTGAGCGCATTAAAAAAGACTGTCACTTTGTGAGTGATAGAAATTATAGAATCTTACATTTAATTGTGAGTGGAGGCTTGGGTCATACACTTTGTTATAAAATAATTACCAAATGGTATTAGTACTATTTTTCTTAACCCAGACATAAATAATTAAACCATCCTTTTAAATTAGCCAATTAAAATAAAATCTTAATAATTAATAAAATCTTTTAACGGAAGGCCGTTAAAATATACCTAAGCATTTCCATCATAAGCAGCATCTGGAACCTCAAACAAACTGTGTATGAGATGGCTAAGAACATATCAAAACTTCTGGCCTTCTGCAAAGAAAAGTGGGATGAAGTTTCAGTTATTAAAACTGAAAATTAAATTGTAGTAGGATGCAAGAACTATTAATAATCTGTGATTTTTATTGAAGAGGTTGTTACTAAACACTAATTTTATGCTAAGACTAAATATATTGTGTTTTATGCTTGATAGGCCACATAGGCTGTGTTTACTGCTTAAATAGAATCGTGAAACGTGTGATTTGGAAAACTTTAAATATACTAGACTGTACTAAAGTTCTTTATTGAGATTTCCATTGAAACTGTAAAGCACTGACATGTTTTAATATTTTACTGATCATTAAGTGCACCTTGTGTTTACAGTGGTGACAAAATCAGATCAGACTCTGGCCTGGTGTGTTCTGTTCAGTTTGTGCTAATGTCTCTGAAGAGATGTTGCTTTACCTTTAGTACTAATACATTTTCTTTATTCTATTCTCATTCCCTATGTCAGGAAAACTGAAACTGCATCCTGGCTTAACTTACGGCGCATCAAAAAGCAGTACAGTATTTCGTTCTTTATGTTTAGGCCTTGTGCATAAGCTTACAGTAGAGACTAGTGACTGCTATCCTCTTCCTATCTGCTCTACTATGTTTTCTCAGGATTGAGATTAGATTCTCAATGTGACTGTAAATATGTTTTAGAAGAATAATTTCCTTTAAAAGTTATTATGTAGGTCCTAATTCTTCAGTTTTCTGAATAATGCTTTTTTGAGATTTCAATCATTACTTTGATTAAAGTGACTACAGTGGATCCTGTGAATTAGCGCAATGGGTTTAGTATATTGCCATGGTTACACTTGAGTATACAACAATCTTCTTTGATTTTATTTTCTATGTCTTAAACTAGTTTGTTATAAGCCAAAGTTTAAACCTAAAGTAACAAGGATAACAGAAAATAAAACAATGTTGTAGTGTCATTTTGTTACCTTGACACTTTGATTCCAGTACCATAACTCCCTCAGTGTCTGTGCCCTAGCTAGAGAAATGTGATTGACATTACATTTACAGAATGCATAACATTCCAGAGATGTACCGTATACACACAGAAATAGTTTTTAAACTGTTGCTCTGTTTTGCAAAACAGACACTCCTTCATATGGTTCATCCAGGAATGATTATACATTCACTCATCCAGTTTATTGCCCTTTTTTTTTAAACCTGACACATCAATAAGCTGTGTAATTATCATAGTGTGACATTTAACCCCTTGGAGTTATCTTTACTCAACCTGACATAGTCATTTTCATCAATATAACTGAATTAACTGACATTTCAGCAGGTGTGTAATTAAAGCGAATCAGTAATATTACCATATTACTAGTACAATATTATTTTTCAAGGGGTGACTTTGTGATGTTGTACCAATTAACAAAAGCTTGCTTAAATAGACAAAAATTAAGTGTATAAGGAGCCTTTAAGCATTGTACTGCTGTTTACCATCAGCGTACAGCCAACTATAACATCTAACATGGGTGGGATTTGTTTGTAATGTGTCAATAGGCAAATCATGTTCTTTCGAGAACTCAGTAATGTATTTGTGAACTTTGCATAGATATGTCGCTGACCTGTGCTGTTTATGATCATTTTACCTGCATATAACAAAAGAGTTTTTTTTTTTTTTTAATCTTTGCTTTGGCTGAATAGTTTATATTTGGAATGCTGAATAATACTTGTCTATTGGAGGTTTTTTGGACGCTTCCTTACCATCATCATAATTGTCCAATTATTTGCAGTGTTTTGTGTAATGAAGCCAGACAAATAACTGGTATTATTCAATGTAAATAAAACCTTTGTTAATTCTTATAATTGCATAATTAATAAGTGTGTTGATTCAGTAATGTCCACTTACAATATAATAAAATGTCAATTTATGTAGGTAAATGCACTAAAAATTCCTAATAATAAAAAGGAGTTAAAAGTGTTTCGTCTTGCAAACGAATTGCAAACAATACAATATTACAATAAAAGTTTTCTCATTACATTTTTTATAACTGCAATGGGTTAAATTTAGACCTCAGTTAAACAATCATTCAGATAATAATGTTTTATGTTTATTCCACTGTAGGGATACTGGAATGGCCCTTCTGGACCAAACTTGTGGTTGTGGCCATTGGCTTCACTGGTGGACTGGTCTTCATGTACGTGCAATGCAAGGTCTACATAATACTGTGGAAGAGACTCAAGGCATACAACAGAGTGATATACGTACAAAACCGAGTAGAAAACTATAAAAAGCCTGTTTTTGACAAGCCCACACTTACGGAGTTAAACCTGGAAAACAAGGAAGGTTTCGGACAGGCACAGTCAGACACAAACTCATCACAGTACACAGAGACTGAGGATTACAGCATGGAGATACTGCACGTCTGAGCGGCACAGCCACTGCTTAGTTCCACGGGACCAGAAGAGGTTATGCCATCTGCCAAGCTTCGGCTGGTAACACGCTGGACACCAGAGACAGAGATTCGTCTGTTGTTTAGGTGTTACCCTTCTTTTCGTTTTGTCTGTTCTGTTCCTGTGCGTTGTTGGCTAGCCATTACGAATCAGTGTGTACTGGATCCAACTACTGCCATTGTACTGCTCCTGTACAAGATGTGAACTGCACCGCTCCAGCCATGTGCAACTGCTCACACCACGTGTGTGAGTTTGTGTCTGTTCTGGTTCTAATGGAGACAAAAGCATTTAAGCACTTTTAGTTCCCAATTTTAAGACTCATTTTAATATTCATGCATTTCTTTTGTAACAGGAACGGTTTTGTGGGCAAAATAACAAGTCTGGGAACTTTTGCTGAGAGATTTTCTCGCATTTTATATAAAATTTGTATTTCCACACAACCTTTGGATAAGAAAAAGTCAGTTATGAGGAGAATGAGGTAAACACGTTTCTTTAGTTTTCATAAAGGCCATGTTCTGAATTCAGATTAGGTGTATGGTTTTTTGGGGGGATTTTTTGTTTTCTTTTTTGCTATACTATGAGATTTCAGTCAATTCAATGTTCATGGGCTAGGTTTGCTAAATGTATTTGCACATTTCTAGTAGCTCTAGCAAACATGTTCATAAGTTCTAAAATACAACTGGCCCTTAGAGATGAAACCAACAGATTACCAGCTATGATACCGTTCTGGTCTAGGTTTAAGACTTTAGTGAATCATTGCTCTGCTGTCTTTACAAGGTCTTTACATTATTAATGACTTCATATGTTGAGCAAAAAATAATCCTCATTTGTTACACTTCATACTGGTGAAAGATTGTTTTTTTAATTATTATTTAATGGGTTAATTTTTTTTACTTGGGTGCTGTTGGTGGATCAACTTAAAATAATGAATTAGTGCATTTTATTAATTGCTGAGTCTTTCTTTAAAGGCTTTGTTGCATAAATTAATGAAATGATTCTGTGACCTGAACAAGTTCAGCTGTTAAAAAACTGACCGAGTATCATCATTATATTGAATTCATACAGCAGTAGTATCCCTGATATTAATGAGCTTTTTTAGCAGATGTGCACATGGCTTAGTCCTGTGTGTACATGCAGACAGACCTCTGTGGGTATTAATGTGCTGAGAAAACACAATTCATACCTGAATGCAATGTATGGCCTTAAAAACTGTCTCTCCAGCAGCAAAGAAGGGTCCTGTCCAGTGCAGGTAAAATTTTCATAACAATATCAAAGCTTGTGTTTGTCCTGAGGGAATGTCAAGACATTGTGTCCTTTAGGCTTAACATTTTTCAGTTAATGGTTAAGCAGTAGGAAAGCTACACTGTGGGGAAGTGTTGGGACACATAAACATAATCACTGAATTTGAGTGTTTTATTCAGTTCCTATTGCAGCTGTAATCAGAGCATATCATACAGGCCGCTGTTGGTGTAATGTGTAGGTGTCTCAATACTTTTGACCATATAGTGTAGTTTTATAAACTGACCCATTATTCTCCAAGGTGGTACATTCATTTTTGTATATTTCTTTATGCGTGTATTGTTTTCAAATTGTTGACATAAATCTTGCCCTCCTACAGTAAATATTGTTTCTTTTTATTACAACAAGGACCTTTAATTAATCCTGAAATGTCAGCACAATTGTGCCATCTAGTGACTATGGGCAGGACATGCATGTTGTAATTCTACTAAAAGAAAATGTGCAGTCACAGATTGTTGATGGGATTAAGCTTGGCAGCGTTTAACATGTTTCTGAAATGCTTCTTTTCACCTCCCGCTTCATTTCTCACCCAATGAAACAATACCAAACCCCATTTATGCAAACAACACTACACATTCCGAGGTTCAGTGTTGCCCTGCAACTTGAATACACACTTGCATGGTGCGAGCTGTTCTTGAATGATTAATAAGGTTTTGTTTGAAAGGCATTACAGCTTTGCTATGTGATGAATGCAGGAATGCTCTTTACACACTTGTGAATCTGAATATGTACATTTGACCATGCCCGCAGTTTGCCATCCTTTGACATTTTGCTAGAATTTACTTTTAGTTTTCAGTTCTCTGTAAATAAACTAGATTTTTGTGGATCATGCAGACTGATAGGAGCTGGCTCCTTCACCTCACAGAGCATTGAGTTTAACTTGAGATTAAAATTGAATGCATTATAATTAGACCTTCTGGACTGTAGATCTGCTGGGTAACCTTTTTCTGTACTACTGCTGTGTCCTGTTTGTTCTACTTTGATCCGTTGCCGTATGTATCGCTTGTCTCCTGACTATACATTGCCGACATGCCTCAACTTGCTTGTGTTGTATCCCTGACGATCATGTGACTAATCACTCATAACTGACACAACCCGGTGATTAAAAACCTGCTTTGAGATGTTCCTTGCACACAACTGCATTAATTACTACTGACATGACTTGAACATGGTCACTATGACTGTTTTTGGCTCTCTGTCTTAATTCCATTTTCTTTTATTCAAATTGATTGTGTGAATTGTTTTTTAAGTGTTAATGAGTATCGGTGTGTTTTGAGTTCCAATATTTGATTAAGTAGACAAGAAAACCAAATAAGTGAAGTAATCAGAGACATTCATTTTGTCACATTCTTGTTTGACCCAGCATCACCTAAGGGACAAAGAGGGCCACCATACCATTGTTTCCTGAAAGACGTTTCCCCTCAGTTTCCTCTCGGGCCACTGCACGTCATCCAGGCCTTCCATAAGCACTGTGTTGAAGTAGAGAAGAAGCAGTGGAAGTGAATAAGCATTTCACATTGCCGTGGCTTTCTCAGTAGCTAATTATGGGTTTTGTGATGCTGATAAGACTGTAATTTACATGTATAGTTTTGTATTTTATGTATATGTAAAGTTTTTCTCAGTATTATTACACATTCGAGAGTTTTAACTTTAAGTTTCTTTATTAAGATGTGACTATGTTGTGTCGTGTTGAAAAAGGGAGATAAAATGGAGCAATAAAATAAAAAACATTGATGAAAAGTGCAAATGTCTATGAATTTGTTAAGGCAACACATTTGACAGGTCACAAGTACATGATGGTGCAGACACACAAACACACCTATGGCTCATTATCAATTCACCTACCAACATGGCGCGGTAGCTCAGTGGTTAGGGTGTTGTGCTATCAATCTGAAGGTTGGGGGTTCAAATCCCAGGTCCACTGAAGTTACCAGTGTGGGTCCTAGAGCAAGACCCTTAACCCTCATTGCTTCAGGAATGTTGTGATTAACCCTGTGCTCACCTAGTCAGTCACTTTGGATAAAAGCGTCTGCTAAATGACCAAATGTAAATGTAAACATCAGTGGGGGAAAAAAATGTGTGCAAACTCCACACAAAAAACTGGTCATCAACTCAAGGGCCTTGCTGCTGTGAGGTTACACAACTACACATTGTACCCTTTCAGATGCCCTTATTAGTAAGTGCAAGTTAAACATTCAGAGCGTCATTTTAAAATACCACAATAAATAAATAAAATCAGGGAATACCAAACCTGTAAACATTCAAACAAGCGAAGCATGACTGATACAAGAAAAAATGCTGCACTACTTTCTGGCAATATTACCATAATGCATTTACATGCACACTTACTGACTTGTTTCTCATGTTGTCAGTAATCCAAACCATAAATTAAAACAAAGACTATAATAGCAAACCCAAATTCTGCCATTCAGACTGAAACTGAGCAGTTTTTGTGCTTAGCAGTGCTGCTGGGCAGTCATCGTTCAATTATTGAGCAGGACATAAGCAAAACTTCCAGCTCTCACATGCTAAATAATACAAGTGTGAATAGAATGCACATTTTAAAAGATCTTTCATCATAACCAATATTTGCACAACAGATCATTTCCAGCATAAAAGTGCATCAGGTGCAGTAGCATTTCTCATCTACCATCATCTAGCATTTCTAGTTTCTATCTACCATAAAACTGTAGTACTAGATTACAAAAACACAATCCTAACACATGCTTTAATTAATTTCAGTGTATGTTCTGCCTGATAAAAATGTATTGCACCATTTGGGAAGAAAAATAAGTGATTTGCATTATGCAATATTTGGTGTTCACAAACGATTTAACTATGCCATCTACCGGTGATAGAGACGAACTGCTTAAAATAACTTTGATCTAGTTTGTTTTTAACAGCAATAGGGTTCAATATTAGTATTATAGTGTAAACATCTGCCATGATGGGATTAACTTGGTTAACAAAAATGTCTATATACAGATATCAGATGACCCAGGTAGTGCCAAGAAATCCCTTTCAGCACCCTTACTTTACCTCCACCAGCCTGTATAGTTTATAACGGACGGGACATATTTATTGATTCTGACATTCCAGATGTGCCACCTATTCGTCAAAGCTTCTTGACAAATTTCTACAAACTCTTTCATTAATAAGTTGTTTATGTCCACAGTATTCTCTTATACTTGCTTTATATCAAACTATTCAGAATTTACTCAACATTGTACAAGAAAACCTCATATTGTTGGCAGGTTTTAAAAAAACAGCACAAGCACTGTTCACAATGCACCACTTTACATCTGATCTGATCTACACAAAACTTGCAAATCTGTTTTTATGTCACTATCATAAATTAGTTGCTGGGTCAATGTTCTAGGTTCCTACCTGCAAACAAAAAGCGCAAACAATATAAACAATAATCACAATCTTTAGAAAATAATTTCAGTCCATTCTAGCACATTACATTCATCAGCTTCATTCATTCATTCATTATCTTCCGATTTATCTATTAGGTTCGTGAGGGGGTTCCCCACGGGTTCCCCACCCACCCAGGACAGGGCGCCAATCCATCACTGGACACACACTCACTCACACAGACATGCACGCATACACACTCTACATGGGGCAATTTGGAGAACTCAATCGACTTGATCCATGTTTTTGGACTGTGGGAGGAAACCGGAGAACCCGGAGGAAACTCACGCGGACACGGGGAGAACATGAAAACTCCACCCAGATGGGGATTTCGAACCAGGAATCCCTAGTGCTGCTCATCAGCTTCAACCTAAGATTTTGCATTACTAAAGAACTATTTATAAAAACATTATTAACTATTATTGAACCATGCTTTATTGTACTTGTTTATTTTATTCATTTTTAATGAGAAAATAGGTCACTGGATGTACAATATGTTGTAATGTTTTTATAGTAAAATCAAGAATTGTCTGTTTCAATTATGAATCACCACATAATGCAAAAAAAAAAATTTCTAATTGACTCACATAAAAATGAAGACATATTTACAAAATATTACTTGCATGTACAGAATTTTTGTTCCGTTAAGGCCAGGAAAAAATAACATTTACAGTGACACTTAAGATCTTATTGTGTTATCCAGTAAAGTAGATAAAGACTTCTAAATATATAAGACATTACATTTAATCATTTATTTGCATAATGTATTTAAGCAAGGCACCCAACCCTAATAGCTCTCTGGGTGTTATGTACAGGGCTGCCCACCACTGCAGACGTGTGTGCTCACATCACTTATTGTGTGTGTATATGTGTGTTTCACTGCAGTGATGGTTTAAATTTGGAGGACCAATTCCTCTGTGTGTAAGCACTTCTCTGTGTCTAAATGGAATGTTTGATCTAGTGTTCAAAAATCTAAGAATGATTAATCAATATGGGTGACATGGTACCTTAGTAGTTAGCAAGTTTGCCACACAGCACTGGGGATTCAGGTTTGAATCCCAATCTGGGGGAGTTTCCATGCTTTCATCAATCAAAGTTGAAAGCATGGAAACTTCCCCCAACTGCCTGAAGAAGAAGAGGAATCGCCTTTATTGTCATTATAATTTTCATTACAATGAAATTTGGGTGCAACTCCAAAGGTGCTAGTAAAAAAAAACAATATAGTACCCTGTATGAATAAATTTAAGTAAAAATAAAATCAAATAAAAATATAAGGCATAATATATACAAACATATGAAATACCCGTATTGCACAATTTCCACTAGAATAAATTGCACTGCACTGCACTGAAATAGTCTCCCCTGCATGGGTATTGGGAACAACCCCACGACCCTAGTACAGGATTAAGCAGAAGATTAAAGATAAATGGATTGATCAATACATGACATGTAAGTAGGGCTGACACACTAGTTAGCTCTCAGGAAGGTCCGTTTTTAATTTTAGGCAATATGAAAAAGGTGGAGTTTACATGTCATCCACATGTCAAAAGTCACTAGAATTCACTAAATGGCGTCATCACCTTAAATTGCATAATAGTCAACGTGTATGTGAGGCTGTACAATAAAAGAATAACTCTGTGGGAGAGATCGTATACTGTCCACAGAGTATAATGGTATGTTCTCAACAACTTGGAACATTGAGTGTGGTGGTTGTCATAGCTATAAAAACTTTCTAGGTTCTAAAATCACTTTAACATCATGTCAATTCTTCCCAATTGAAGCTCAGTGTTACAGAACTCTTTTACAAATTGTCAGAAGATTTAAGATTCCACAAATAATTTTAGGTAAGTCATTCAGTTACTTAACAATAAATGAAGCTTCATTACACAAAAAGAAATATAGCAAGCTAATGGCGCTTTGAAGTGCATATTGGGCGGTAGGTTTCTCCGAGATGTAACTCGTGCACCAAACTTGGGTGCGTTCATATGGTTGTCTGGGAGGTTAAAAAGAACAAAAACGTTTTGCTAAATTTTATGTTGATTTTAGCCTTTTTTGTGTTTAGTATTCAAAAGTACAAAAATAGCAAATTAATAAGTTTTTGTAGATGTTCAAAAAATAATGTCTCTTAGAATTCCATCCATCCATTATCTTCCGCTTCATCCTCTATTAGGGTCGCGGGGGAGGGGTGATGCCCATCCAGGGGAGAACATTTCGGGCACTGGGCAGATACAGCCAGGACAGGGCGCCAATCTATCGCTGGGCACACACTCATTCACATAGACACACACACACACACACACAAACAAACACACTCTATATGGGGAAATTTGGAGAATTCAATTGACCTTAATCAATGTTTTTGGACTGTGGGAGGAAACCGAAGAACCCGGAGGAAACCCACGCAGAGACGGAGAGAACATGGAAACTCCACCCAGATTGGGATTCGAACCGGGAATCCCTAGCGCTGAGATTTGATATCTTTTTATCTTGAGAATGGTGTTTTGTTATGTTTCATAAAAAACAGTCAGAAGTCGGCAGTTTCGTTCCAAAAATAATTTACCATTTTTTACTGAATAGACATTGTAAAATACCATCCATTATCTTCCGCTTTATCCTCTATCAGGGTCGCGGTGGGGTTCCCCATGCCCATCCAGGGGAGAACGTCTCGGGCGCTGGGCAGAAACACCCAGGACAGGGCGCCAATCCATCGCTGGTCACACTCACTCAAACAGACACACTCTACATGGGGAAATTTTTTGAGAATTCAATTGACTTGATCCATGTTTTTGGACTGTGGGAGGAAGCTGGAGAACCCGGAGGAAACCCACGTGGACACGGGGAGAACATGGGAACTCCACCCAGATTGGGATTCGAACCGGGAATCCCTAGCGCTGAGAGGCGAACGTGCTAACCACTAAGCCACTGTGCCGTCCGTGTAAAATATCAAACAATAAAAATATGAGAGCTCTACCCTAAGTCCTCAACTTCATCTATATAAGTCCTTCAGACGTGACTTGCTTCTTCTGTGTGTGCGCGCCCCTCCAGACTCATAAGAACATCCACCAGAACATTTCTAACTTCTCCCCCATTTGGTCCTGCTTTCTGCCCCTTCAGGGATAAATTTATAACATGTTATTGTTGACTTACCTATTCAAATCTTCCCGCTCACCCTGCGACTGGACATCCTACACTTTCCCATACTCATCCATTAAATGACATCAGATAGTCATTTTCTCTGTTCCCTGAACTATTTAACTCAACATGAGTTTTACTTTAACATCTTCCTTTTTGCTTGATTACTTAAAAGTATTATAAAAACCTTACAGTTTACATGACTACTCACCGATTCATGCTGCATATAAGATATCGGTGTATCTGACATTTCTCAGGAAACACAGTAAAAGTCACTGACTCTGGCCTACAGAACCATTTCTGGATCTTCCCCCTCCTACCTTCACTCTATCTTTTCAAAATACACTCCGACTCGTTCACTTCGCTCCAGTGATGATTGCTACCTGTTGATTCCACCTCACCGAGGAGCTAATTCTCACTCCGTGGCGTTCACCACTGCAAAATGGTGGAACGATCTTCCCAACTCCTGTCCGTAAGGCAGAATCACTAAGCAGTTTTAAGAAACTACTGAAGACGCATCTTTTTAACAAACACCTATTGTAAAAAAAAATTAAAAAAAATAAAAATAAGGGGGTGCAGCATCAAAAACAATCAGGTTTGATGATTTTACAGTGTAGTTGGTTTTCTGCATAACTTCTGACATGTAATGTTCTCATTTGTAAGTCCATCCATTTATCCATTATCTTCCGCTTTATCCTATATGCCCATCCAGGGGAGAGCGTTTCGGACGCTGGGCAGATACACCCAGGACAGGGCGCCAATCCATCGCTGGGCACACACTCACTCACACAGATACACTCCATATGGGGCAATTTGGAGAACTCAATTGACTTGAGTTCATATTTTTGAATTGAGTTCATATTTTTGCACTGTGGGAGGACCCGGAGGAAACCCACGCGGACAATTGGGATTCGAACCGGGAATCCCTAGTGCTGAGAGCTAACCACTAAGCCATTGTGCCCCGCCCTTCATTTGTAAGTCGCTTTGGATAGAAGCGTCTGCTAAGTGACTAAATGTAAATGTAAATGTAAACTCGTCTTTCCGATAAAAAAAGGCACCGCTTAAAAGCCCGGTCACGCGGATACATACGTCACACCCTGCATTCCATATGCCCTACGGAGATTTACCCTGCCGGTACTGCGCATGTGTCAGTATAGTGCGCATGCGCCGTGCTGAGCGCTCAGGGCGTCAGCGCGGGTAGGGGCGGATGTTAGTGCGCTCAGTCTCCTTCAGTTCGCCCTCCGATCAGCGCGGTGCAGCACGGCCTTCAGCGCGGGGTTAACTTTCACAAACTCTCTAAAGCTCGCCCCTATACTCACTCACTAATAGGTAAGTACTACGAGTCCGTTGTGATTGTGTCAGAGTTCATGCCGTGCGGTTTCGAAGGCTTTTAGCTCGCGTTTCCAGCACGTTCTCTGCCCGGCGTTAGCGAACAAGCTAAATCAGCCGCAACTAGAAATGGCAGCGTGTCCCTGATGCTGCTGTGCAGTGTTAGCGGCCAGATGTAGGCTGTGTGTTTAAACAGAACTCGGAAAATGGAGCAGATGTCGCTTCTGTGTGGAGTCACCTCGGTCACAGTAATTATTCAGAGAGAGAAGGGGATGCTGGCTAACGGCTTTAGCACGCTGGCGCTCGGACCTGCTCTGCGGTAGCGTGGCCGCCTGCACGCACACTTCGCTGTGAGGCATCAATGTTACGGCGTTCTGCTCGTCTTTAATGCGTAGTAGAAACTAATTAAGAGGTCTACCTACTTAGAGGCTGGTTAGAGGATAAGCGCCCCGTCACCCCGGTGTCGCCGAGCTTCCTGGTGACATTGTTAAACTGGTCGAGCTTCTTTTGTTCCCTGACATCCAGAAACAGCTCAAACCTGCATGAGACACGTTTCTGAACAACCAGCTGCACTGTTTCACTGATACCACCACGTTAACAAGACGCTCATTATCACCAAGACGGCCTAAACGGCCAAATTCTCCCCCAAATTGACTGAAGGTGAACTAAAGGGAGGTACGTGTTTCGTGAAAGTTAACACACTTCGTACAGCGATGCCCTTCTATCGTAAAAACAGCCGATACAGAGCTGTGATCAGAGGTTATCCGGTTGCATCATGCTCCTGAGAGCCATGATCTCCTTCTGGCCAAGATGGCCTCCTGTTTAACCTTGTCTGTACCTGGTTTTGTTTCGCTTTTCACCTGATGGTACTGTAAGGAATGACACAGTAACGTGGTAAAGGTATTTAAATGTGGCATTGTGAACACTGCATCAAAAGTTAAAATTCCCAGAACAGTGGAAATAGGTGAGGTAGTGAGTACTGAACTGGAAGCCCCCCCTACACACACACACATGCTCCTATAATCCCAAAATATAAGTCCAGTGGGATATAATGTTAAGCTTTTTTAAAGCACCTAGCAATTTTCTTATCAAGACAATAGGATGTGCATTTTTTTTTATCAAGTGTAGGCAGCTTGGTTTGTAGGCAGCAGTTATTCACTGGTATGAGCTAATCAGCAGGTTGACGGTTCGTAAAATATGGTTCTATGTGTTCAGTTGAACCACTCGATTTGTTTTCTAAACCTGTTCCATAAACATATTAATAGAATTAAAGCTGTGTAATAGACAAGCTTTAATGCATTTTCAGTCAAGTTGCAAGGAGAAAAGAAATGGCATTTAAAAATATGATAAAAATTTTAGACAGTGCTTTAGATCCAATTAAACAGAAATAATTATACTCTTCACATTCAGTTTAGTTTTACTCATTATCCATGTTATCAGTTCTACATGGCGTAAGGGTGGACTTTGTAGTTATTCACTTCCAGACTGTAGTCCATACTGTACAAACTGTTAGTCCTATTTACTCGGTTCTCTGATGGTCCGGACCCCACTAGTAGTACTACAGAGCAGATATTATTTGGTTGGTGCATTTTCCCTATCCCAGCAGTGCCACTGAGGTGTTTAAATGAAACTACAGCAGCACTGCTGCACTAAAACCCCTCACCGCATCAGCATCACTGCAGAACAGATAATAAGCCATACACCAAAAATACAAATTATACCTGTTCTGTGATTGTCCTGACTGATGCAGAACAGTGAACCAACAGGAAATTAACAAAAATGTACTGCAATCTGTAATTGTAAAACTGCAAAGTCCGTCTCAAAATTCTGTAACTGTACATCGCCAGGCTGCTCAGATAACCATTTCATAATTAATTGTTAGTATTAGTTCACTACATTGCCCAGCAATAAGTGAATTATGTAAATTGATCTAAAGATATCTTACAAATGCGCTAGTGTGGTGGCACAATAAGTTAGTGGTTGCACCCATTACACACAGCAAGATGGTCCTGGGATTTATTCCCAGGTTGATGATCATGTGAAATTCACATTTGTGGGTTTCCACATGAATGTCTTGTGTCCTCCCAGAATTGAAAAGCAAATGCTAGGTGAACTAAAGACAAATTTTTTCTGTGTGTATTGGTTTAAGACCAAGTGGTAAATAGATCTATATACATAATTCAGTTATGACAGGGCAGTAAAGTGAACTAATACTCAAACAATTGGTCATGTAATGGTGAAATCTGAGCAGCCTAGTGATGAACGGTTACAGTAAAAAAAAAGTGTTTGAAATGGACTTTGAGTTTTACAATTACAGACTGTAGTACATTTTCTGTTAGTTTTAACTTGTGTTCATAATGTAACTGTAAATGGATTTTTATAATATTTAAAATAAAACGTATGTAACCGGTCAGAAATTCTATTTAAAATAAACAACTGATTTTGGTATGTGTAATTTATTCACTAGCAGCTAGTTTGTCTATGAATGATGATGATTTTAGAATTAGTTAAAGTAGTATTAAAGTTATTAGTATTATTTTTGTGATTATACTTGTGTTGAAATAGCTTAACTTTGTGTGCATTTATGGATTTGTAATTGCATTAGTTCATTCATTCATTATCTCCCGCTTATCCTCTATTAGGGTCACGGTGGGGTTCCCCATGCCCATCCAGGGGAGAACGTCTCGGGCGCTGGGCAGATAGACCCAGGACAGGGCGCCAATCCATCGCTGGGCACACACTCACTCACACAGACACACACTATAGGTGGGAATTTTGAGAGTTCAATTAACTTGTTCCATGTTTTTGGACTGTGGGAGGAAACCGGAGAACCCGGAGGAAACCCACGCAGACACGGGAAGAACATGGAAACTCCACCCAGATGGGGATTCGAACCAGGAATCCCTAGCACTGAGAGGCGAACGTGCTAACCACTAAGCCACCGTGCCGCCTAATTGCATTAGTAATTACGTAATTTTATCAGTATGCAGCACTATTTTTTTTGTGCTTTCTGACATTAGGGTGTAACAGTGGGGTATTGGTTAATTTGTACAGTTCAGTCTTTCAGTGCTTTAGAAAGTGGTCTGCTGTCATGTTAGATAAATTCTCTGTTGTAATGAAACAACCTGAGCCAAGAACTCCGTGAGTGCTATGTACATTCAGCCAAACCCATTCATTAAATCTCATCTTAAACAAAAGTGAAGAAAAAAAATCTCTCATCATTATAGGATGAATGTTGATTGCACTTGAATGTAAAATTGCTGCAAAAGGCCTTTATCTGATCTCCTTTCATTTCTGTCTTTTTAGACATAATGGCAGTCCCCCCGGCATATGCTGATCTTGGAAAATCTGCCAAAGACATTTTCAACAAGGGATATGGTAATGGTTTTTATGCTAATATTAAGTATTTTAACAAGTCCTTCACGTTAGTACATATTGCTGATTTTCTTATGTGATGTATTGTTTTCTCTGTTAGGCTTTGGTCTGGTAAAGCTTGATGTTAAGACAAAATCATCCAGTGGAGTGGTGAGTACAATAAAATACTTGGTTATTTTTTTCTTAAATTCACTCTACACTGTACTGAGTAACTCAATTTCTAAGTTGTGTCTGGTTAAGTGTATTAAATAGATTTTGCTTTAGTGACTTTACCATTTAACACAGGAAATGTCCCATATACATCTAAAATATGCTTTTTTGCGACTGTTCTTTGTTTAAAATGCCTGTTGTTGAAAAGTGGAAAATGTTCTTCTGTCTCATGCAGGAGTTCAAGACTTCAGGTTCTTCCAACACTGACACCAGCAAAGTGGTGGGCAGTCTGGAAACCAAATACAAGAGGCCTGAATATGGCTTGACCTTTACAGAGAAGTGGAACACAGACAACACTCTGGGAACAGAGATCACTATTGAAGATCAGGTCTGACCTTAGGGACAGAAGTGAAGGAGTACAGTATGATTTTCAAATCTGATCATGGTAATTGACTGAACTCAGCCTTTTGTTCTTTCTCATTTGTAGATTGCAAAAGGCCTGAAGCTGACCTTCGATACAACCTTCTCCCCAAACACAGGGTAAATGTTTGGCTCATGTTATTTAAAAATTGATTGCTTGTTAATGGAGCCTCTACTTCACTTGTTGGCTTTTGTTACTTGATTTTAGAAATGATAAAACAATGAGTCTCAAATGTTTTAGCTCTAAATATTAACATGTTACTACTATGACGGATCTTTAGCAGAGGTGCTATGTTGTGGCATTGTTTTAATGCAATGACAACTAATACCATTTCACACCATAATTTCTGTTGTGACAGTTCAGAAATTCATTGTGACTTAATGAGGACGGTTTGTTAAAGATGAAACACAACTCAATTAAGTGTATATTGTATGCGTAACAGTGTGAAACATTAACATACTTGACGTTGGAAACTACCTGAATGTTTGTACCTGAATTGTTCTGACAAAATTTGTTGATGCATGACAAAGTATTTTGACTGGATGTGTTTTCTTGTAGTTAAATGTGTATTTATTTGAACTGTTATTATATTTGCTGTAAAAACTGTAACGGGTACTACTTGTATTAGGTCGCAGTCACAAGTCTAAACAGATCTTTTACCCATTAGCCTTACATTTTGACAATAATCGTCAAGGAGTTCTGCTTTTATATCACTATGTAATCAATCATAACATAGACACATAGTTCTGTTGATCTTTGAAAAAAAGTTCCACAACAAATGCAATTTGATGCTTCAAAATGCAAATGCCTATGTAACTTAGCACCATGTAGAAGTGGAGTTTGACAGCTCACCCTTACAAACAAAAAGTGAAAGTAAATTGTTTTAAGGCTATTTGATCCTTGCCTCCACTGGGTCCTCTTCTGGCTGTTCAGGCAGTTACACTGATAGAATGCAGATGGAGAAGTGGAAAGATTTTATAGGCCATAAACTCCTTGTTTAAAAAAAAAAAAAAATGGTAACAAGAATCTAGGGATCTCACTGAAAACACGCTGCACTCATTGGTTAAAAGCAAAAGAGAGGGGCTGGTGAGGAATATGCTTTAGTCAGCGCCTGTACCTGACCTCCTCAACCAAGCACCATGTTGAATTCTGCACTTTATATTTCCTATTTACATGAAAGCTAAATTTAATGGGTATGCATGTCTTGTTTTTACAAGCCATTTATTAGGTGTGTTTATTTGAGAGAATTTATTTACTAACGTGAAGTTGTAGTGGAATATTGTCTGAGCTTGGAACATTATCCACTTGTATTTTGGGTCTCACTCATCTATGAGCATCTGTACCATAGCACTGTGATGAAGAATCAGTAGGATCAGTCTGCACATTAACCATTGCTTCATTGTCAAAGAAGTTTGTTTTTTATGTGACCATCTCAATTTGAATATTTTACTTGTTCCATAGAAAGAAGAGTGGAAAAGTCAAGACGGCTTACAAACGGGAGTATACCAACTTGGGCTGTGATGTTGATTTTGACTTTGCTGGTCCAACTATCCATGCTGCTGCTGTGTTTGGTTATGAGGGATGGCTAGCTGGTTACCAAATGTCCTTCGATACAGCCAAGTCCAAGATGACCCAAAATAACTTTGCTGTAGGCTACAAGACTGGTGACTTCCAGCTGCACACCAATATGTATGTATAAAAATAATATCTATTTCTAAGCGGGCTGCTACTGTAACATATTCAAATCCAATCAGTATTTTTATACTTTGGAACAAAAATAAATTCAAGTTTTTAGTTTGATTTAAGCCCAAATCAGATGCAGGATATTTTTAGTTTAGTCTTATACCGTCTTTATTTGCTGATGACTTTGCTATTGAATAGTAATAATCTTTTAGATAATCTTATAGATATTAGACTTTTTGGTATATAATGGTCAGTGTATATATTGTAAAAGTTATGGACAAAAGTATAAAGACATGCCTTTTAAATCTAATTTTGCTGTCTATGCCATGGGTAGATAAAATTAGCACCTAGTTACCTGGTTTCTATAGCTCTTGTTCCGTATTATTGTTCCAAAATTGTCACATGGACACAACAAAACCTCTTTAATAAGCATCTAACGAAAGTTTTACACTTGTGTTAAGTAATTAGGGGTTTGAATCTCTCAGTGACTGGCGATTCGATTCCGATTTTTGAGGTCTTGATTCGGTTCTGAATCGATTTTCAATTCAGAAATGATTTTTCACTTCAAATGGTCTTTAAATTTTGTTTAAGTTCTGTGATTGACAAGATGAAATGACAATGTAAACAAATAGAACATTTTATTTAAAACAATACTTTTGGGTTCCTTCCTCTATCAAATGTTTTTGCATCATTTTATATTAATACAAAAATAGGATTGTGCTAAATTAAAGCAGTATTAGGTTAGCTTAAATAAAGGTTGGCTGGTTTTTTAAGAAAAAAGCTATTAATTATTCAACAAATTATTCAAAATGTATTAAAAGTTTACCACAGTGCATTAACATTTCATCGAAACTAAGATACAGATTTTACAGTCATAGTGATTTATATTTTGCAGATCGTTAAAATTTAACATTAAAAAAAATACATACAAAATAAAAATACATAAATTACATTACACTCCCTGCTCCATGCTTCCCGCTAGCATGCTAGTGAACTACAAGAGCTGGTTAACAAGCTTGCTATTCGGAGGCCGAGCGGATATATAATGTGATGCTCGGGAGGGGGCGCCAAAATATAAAATTTAAACGCTTTTTTAAAAAAAATCGATTCAGAATCGCCAGGACTATGAATCGCAATTCTTTGTAGATTAAATTTTTTTTAATTAGCACCCCTAGTAATTATTATCAATAAAATTTAAATAAATAAATTTAAAAATTAAAAAAATGTAAATAAATATTATAAATAATTATTACCTTGTTCCACTGCTATGTTTTTTGCAGATATGAATAATGCTGAACAGATGTTCCTCATAGTGACCAGCATTTTTTTTTTGTCATCATTGTTTAATTTTAAAGATTTTTTTTGAGGCCTTAAACATGTGGTCATTTGATCATTCTGATTAGAAGCTGAATCATTCATAACACATTTTAAAATCTTTCACCCCAAAATATTTATTTTGAAGGTTTATAATTTCCTGTTATCTGGTCACTAAACAAATGACTACAACCTGTCATGTTTTAATGTCTGTTCTCTCTGCAGTAACGATGGGACAGAATTTGGTGGCTCCATCTATCAGAAAGTGAGTGATAAGCTTGAGACGGCTGTGAACCTGGCCTGGACCGCAGGCAGTAACAGCACACGCTTTGGCATTGCTGCCAAGTACCAGCTGGACAAGGATGCCTCTATTAGTGTAAGTTATCATCTCTTTACTCCTACTGCTTTTATTATTTGCAGTGAGCTTTGTGTTGTTTATAAAATAAACCCATAATTTTATTTACATTTAGACTGGATTTTGTTCTACCATTTTGCGTTTTTGTTGTTAATTTAAAATTGTGATTTTAAACGTCCTCCGTTTAGCTGTTAATTATTAAATCCTTTCATACCCCTTCAATTTCACTCTTTACTGGTAACAATTACATGGCAGTAATCAATCTGTTTTATTTATTCAAGAAAAAAAACCTTCTTAAAATTCAGCCCTATTCATTAACATCTAAACATATAATAGTAATTCTGGTGATAGAACTAACTGTATGAAGCGGTTTAACTTCAGTTTGTTTTGGACTAACAAAGAAAATCCATTACTTTATTATTGTATATATATATAATTGTTGTGTCAAGCGTCTTAAATGTTTATTAACTATTTAGCAATTTCCATATTTTGATGGTATTTTAGGTATAGACTTAGTTCAATACAAAGTTAAAGGTAAATGATATGTAAGTAGTTTCATAGTAGAACAGTATGTCCTGCTATTAAAAGGAATTTAAAAACAAGTCAGATCATGCATGATTTTGTAGAACTTGTAAAGATGAATGATGTTTGTAATACATAAATTTGGTACTCATGTCTGTGGACATAGTGTCTCATCACTGCTACCCTAATTGGTCATTTCGTCTTTCATCTTTTACTATGTTACTGCATTGAATTACTGCTAAATTTGTAAATTGTCATCTTCTTTCTACATTACTAAGGTTTATAATAATTCAATGAGTTAATCATGTACATTAAATGTTTTGCATAATAAATTTAATAGGTAATATGATTTTTTTTTTCTTTCAGGCCAAAGTGAATAATACTAGTCTTGTTGGTGTTGGTTACACACAGACTCTTAGACCAGGTACAGTATTAATTCATAGTTCTGATATATGCTTCACAGTCTGAACATGGAATCAGCACATTATGTACTGTACAACAGTGCAAAACATGGAGTTTTCTTTACTGCAGGAATTATTGCCAAACTTTTTGTGCATAAGAGATTTTTATGGATGCTTTCCTTAAATCATGTTTATATAAGCAATGGGACATATTTATCCAGATTGCATTAAAACCATCTTTACAAAAAAAGTTATTTTGAACAAATACTTTTTAATTTGAGAATTTTCTGCACCTGCTAGGAATTAAGTGTCCTGCATTCTTTTCGTGTTCGGCCAAATAAGTAATCAGGCCAAATAATTTATATCAAACTAATTATTCATAGATTTTTTTTTTAAATTAATTATTTTATTTAATCATGTTATTTTTCCAGGCGGCACTGAAAAACCTCTCAGCACTAGGGATTCCCGGTTCGAATCCCCATCTGGGTGGAGTTTCCATGTTCTCCCCGTGTCCATGTGGGTTTCCTCTGGGTTCTCTGGTTTCCTCCCACAGTCCAAAAACATGGATCAATTCAATTCTCAAAATTGCCCCATATATAGAGTATGTGTGTGTGTGTGAGCGAGTGTGTGCCCAGCGATGGATTGGCGCTCTCTCCTGGGTGTATGTGCCCAGCGCCCGAGACGTTCTCCCCTGGATGGGCATGGGGAACCCCACCGCGACCCTAATAGAGGATAAAGCGGAAGATAATAGATGGTTGTTATGTTTCCACAATTGGTTAAAAATTAGGGAAAAAAAGTAAAAGTATAAAAGATTTTTTTCAGTTTAAAGCAGGGGTGCTCAATACGGCTCGTGGCCACGCCTCCGAGCCTAAATCAGAAGCACTGCCTCGAGAATCATCTACATGAGATAGTTCCTGTTTGTGTTTTTACACTTTATTTGACTGACAAGACGAGTGAAGCTCAAAAAGAACTAAAGTGTTCCACTTTCATTTAGAGTTGGGGGGGAGGGGGGTGAATATTTTTTTACAATGTCAATCTCAAAATGCATTTGCTTTTAAGAAGAAATCTTTTAATAAATACAAACTATATTTAGCCTATGCAATGATATAAAAACAGGAAACTGCACTTACCTCAGTGCTTCAGATTGTAAAGTGTTTTGTGATACGCCGGTGCTCTGTCTCCACCTTGCAACAGGTGCTTATGTTGCTCTGGTTATTACTGAATTTTTGTGAAGCTGATGAATTACGGTTTTGTCATATGGTATGAACTATGAATACCCAAACAATAACTTCAAATGTGTGTAAATGAATTTATAAACAGCTTATTAATTATGCTGTAACTGTTTGCAGGTGTGAAGCTGACTTTGTCAGCCCTGGTTGATGGAAAAAACATCAATGCCGGCGGCCATAAGCTTGGCCTGGGGTTGGAGCTGGAGGCCTAAATTTTGCTTTTGCTTGCATCAGGGATGAGGGAATAGCAGAAGAATCTGGCCTTAAATCTTAACCAGCAAAGGGAAGTCTGACTGGGATGGGACATGTTCAAAGACTACAACAAAAGCAACCATTTTAAGTAACCCATCATTGTGTTTTTTTTTTTTCTCTTTTCCTTTACTTCTTTCCCATGAACCTGTTTTTGTTTTATAATAGTACTTGATACTCACATTAATTCAGCTGTTTGTTACCATTTGTAACACTCCCTTGGCAATGAAATAGTTCCAGCAGTGGGCATTTTGAACTTGCCTGTTGCATTTCCTTGTTAGTAAGACATCTGTGGTGGTTTAGAGTTTCTGGTTGCTGCCCCTGTATCATCTGATATTCCTTGGTTGTCTGAACACTAACTTGGTTAACTCCAGTTAAAAACAATGTATTCCAGCTTCTATTTAAATATCTATTTTTACATCCTTGAAGACAACCCTGCTGTATCATTGGCCGTAAATTAAAACCGATGCACTTGAAACCTGCCCTTTAACTAAGCAGTTTTTGGGTGGCTTAAATGAAGGTGTGTGGAAATCCTGGACTCGTGTAGTTTCTGCACAGATGACTAGGGAATCTTGTGGGCATGCCAAAGTGGGAGGGGAGATGTTAAGTTCGATACCTAAAGCTTTTGTTTGACCATCCTGGCCCCTACATTCTTAAGTTCTGTCATGAGATGTTAGTCTGTTTTGTGTTTTCAATAAAGTCTTTGAACTCCATTTGTAAGTTTTGACTTGTTTCAAACAATTGTTTAAAAACGTTTTTATAGGAGATTAGATTCAAAGTCATTGTGTGGAGTACAATTACAGGGCCAATGAAATGTAGTTAGCTTCTAACCAGAAGTGCAATATATACATTATTTACATAAAGTGCATTAATAACAGTGACTGGTCCATGGAGAAGTGAAGTGTATAAATGTATATACATAATGTGAACATGATAAAGTGCATTACGGTAAAGAAGATGCAAAGAAGTGTTTGTGCAAAGAGTTAAAGTGTATGTGTAGCGTTCATGAGGATAACCGCCTCAGAAAAAAGGAAAAACTTTTCTTGAGTCTGCTGGTGCGGGTGCGGCAACTCCTGTAGCACTTACCAGATGGCAAGAAGCTGAAAAAGTGATCTGATTCATGAAGCGGAGTGATGTGATGGTCAGAAGAGAAACATGTGTGCCTCATGATGAGGTCAAGCTGGTTGCCAGCCCGGTGGTTAGCTGAACTGTGGAGAAAATGGAGGTCCAGGCTGGAGATAAGAGCAAGAAACTCAGTAGCGCACGGTATGTCTAAGTGAATATTGAAATCACCGAGGACGACGAGGACAACTATCATCTGGGAAAGATGATAACATCAAATTCCTCATCAAAGTTATGGGGGGTGATAGATGACATCAAAATTTCATTTGTTTTGTAATGGTCAGTGCATGGAATTCAAATGAGACAGATGCAGAACAGGGAATCCGAAGCTACAGCAGTTAGTTCCTCTCTGTAGATTAAAGTCACGATCTCAAATCGGATATCTGTTTGCCTCACAGTTGGATCTGTTTGGATGAAGGCCCGTCATCTCAAATTAAATTTAGCAAAAACAGAGCTCCTTATAATCCCAGCTAAACCCTCAATCCATCACAACCTGACCTTCCAAATTGATGGCTCCACAATCTCAAAACGATTCGGTTTCGTAACCTTGGTTTCACCATAGACTCCCGTCTTAAACTCTGTTTAAGTTATCAAAACTGCCCGTTCCTGCATATTCCTTCTTTACAACATCAGGAAGATCAGATCTTATCTGACTAAATATTCTACTAAGCTGTTGGTTTAAACCCTCATCCTATCCCGGTTTGATTATTTTTAATGCGTTGCTTGCCGGTCTCCCGGCTTCCACAATCATTCATTCATTATCTCCCCATGCCCATCCAGGGGAGAACAAAAAAATGGTTCTGATTTTAGATGATACACTATTTCATTTATTGTGCTATTCATTCATTACAGGAACTGTTAACTTAAGCATTCATTCATTCATTATCTTTTGCTTTATCCTCTATTAGGGTCGCGGTCGGGTTCCCCATGCCCATCCAGGGGAGAATGTTTCGGGCGCTGGGCAGATAGACCCAGGACAGGGCGCCAATCCATCGCTGGGTACACACTCACTCACACAGACACACTCTATATGGGGCAATTTTGAGAATTCAATTGACTTGATCAATGTTTTTGGACTGTGGGAGGAAACCCACACAGACACAGGGAAAACATGGAAACTCCACCCAGATGGGGATTCGAACCGGGAATCCCTAGCGCTGAGAGGCGAATGTGCTAACCACTAAGCCACCATGCCACCTGTTAACTTAAGCATTTTGAATAAATTTACTATACATTATACAATACTATAGAATAATTTTACTGAAAAATCACCCCCCCACACAGACCCCCCCCCCTTTATTTAAGAGGAAAAAAAACGTCAAAATTATTGTTTTCATTGACCTTAATTCCTGTTTGGGTTACCAAGTAAATTAATGCCTGTAATGCCACTTGCTGTATAAAATTGGTCTGCATGGCTTGCATGCCAGAAGGAGACTCATTCTAAAGATGATGTAGAAGAAAACCTGCAGACATTTTGCTAAAGATTACTTGAACTATGTCCTGTGGCCTGATGAAACTAAAATAAACCAATTTGGTTCAAATGGTGTCGAGTGTGTGGTGGCAACGCCATAAGTGCCTTCGACAAGTGTATATTGTGTACAGTCAAGCATGGTGGTGAGAGTACTGCTGGCCACAGTGAGCTATAGGTTATTACGGGAACCATAAATGCTAACGTGTCTGTGACATGGTAATGCTGCTGAGCAGTATTCCAACATGACGACCTCAAACACACCTTCAAGACAACCACTGCCTTCATCCATAAACATTAATGGCTGTGTGTTGATTTGTTTTGAGGACACAAAATGTACACTGACTATTTTACATACTCTAATTTTTTATAGGACTTGAACTCATGTGCAGTCTGTGTCACCTTTGTCTTATTTCTCTTTATGTTCCATACATTTTCAAAAGGAGACGGATTGAGAACATATTCATAGCCACAGTGTCGTAACTCATGCGGAATGATGCTTGATCATCCTGAAATAGATATGGAGTTTCTATTTAAAGACATCTGAATGATATTCATCTTCTTTCTGGCCGTTTCCCATTTGGAATCATTATTCTTCATCTTGCCCTGTCCTGAGCATTCTCTTTCATCACCCCAACCCTCTTCATGTTCTCTGTCACTGCATCCATAAACTTCTCTTTCTTCCTGGCAGCACCACCCTCAGTATTTTTGCTTCTTATGCCCCCTTTGCACATGTCCAAGCCACCTCCAAAATATCTTGCCCTTCTTCTGATAAACTTGTTCCTATGCTTGTCTGTTATCATCTCTTTGTTATATCTGTTTAAAATAGCAGTATAAGCTTCTGCATTACTGTCACTTTTACATATGTGCAGATCACACATACTGTTACAAATGGAATTTGCTTTTTTGCTAACAATGCATGGAATGCCCCTTAATAATTTCGAAAGTGGATAGTGAAAAAAACTTTGTAATCCTGGATTAAGAATTTAATCATTTTCTGATTATATTTGGCTCAAAATGGAGAACAATGAACCATGTCCGTGAGTTTTTGATGGATGTCTATTCTCAGTATGACTATAATTATAATAAAATAATATCTATAAAAACTT